>JBAMJV010004481.1:0-291019 GCA_037951105.1 Echinarachnius parma
ACATTAAAGAAACCCATGTGACTTTTGTAATTATCATTTCTAATTTCACAAATCATATCTCTGTTGTTATTCTTTGCATATATCCATGGTTATTGCAAATTCATATTAATTCCCCTTTTCTTTTCTTTCCTTTCTACCCTGTAGGAGATGTGTGTCTTTTGCCATTCATGTCGGTTTACTTGGCTTATGTTGGCCTGAACCCCGTTCAGATTGGCATTGCCATCGGAATACAGCCTTTTATTGGCGTCATTGGATCACCACTGAGTGGCAGCCTAGCTGACAAGTATCACATACACAAAGGTGTCCTGATCACATGCATAGTGGCGGTGGGTTTAGCTTACGGATCTGGTGTGTTTGTTCCATTTCTGAATGCAAATGTGACAGTTCCATGGACAAATACAAGCAATGAAACTGCACCTTTTGAGAAACAAATACAAAGTGTTGGTATACAACCACCCACATTATGTCTTGATATAGCAATGGATGGATGTGAACAGTATGACAAAGTTGATGAAACAAAATTAGATACGTTACGGCGTGAAAATGAATTCAATAAAGTTAGTGCAAAACTGGGTACAGGTCACAATTGTACATTAGAACTTCTTGAAGCCCACCTAATCGATGGAATCGGTGATGAACCTCCTGGAGGAAAAGATACAACTGTTGTGTTCCCCATTTCAATTGTCTACCTCATACTTGTGCAGTTGTTCGCCAACTCATTTACAATAACCGATGCAATGACCATGGCTTTGGTAGGAGAATACAAGAAGAGGGGCCAGCATGCTGAGTATGGACGACAGAGACTATGGGGGGCTGTCAGCTGGGGTATCTTTGCGCCCCTGTCAGGACTCGCTGTTGACTTGTACTCTGTAACCCACCCGGACAGCTTCAACAGGTACCTGATATCATTTATCCTCTGCACATCCTTCTATCTCCTGGCAGTACTCCCTGCGCTACTGATCCCCTCGCCTCCCAGACAACCACCAACGTCGTTGTCTAGGGACGTCGGGGGCCTCCTGCGAAAGCCACACGTCTTGATGTTTTTATTAGTCCTCTTTGTGTCAGGAGTGTCGATCGGAGTTATCAACACATATCTGTTCCTGTTTCTGCAGCAGCTGTCTGGAAGTCACACCCTGATGGGTCTCACCAAGACCCTGACCTGCATCTCAGAAGTGCCTTTCATGTTCTTTGCTGCCTGGCTCATCAAGAAGCTGTCCATTCGAGGCGTCTTCAGCCTGGCCCTCTTCTGTTTTGCCCTGAGGTTCGCAGGCTACGCCCTCCTGTCCGACCCCTGGCTCGTCCTCCCGATTGAGCTCCTTCACGGCATTACCCAGGGTGCAATGTGGCCAGCGGCTGCAGCATACGTCATTGTCATCTCACCAGAGAGTGTGGCAACAACGATCCAAACTCTAGCATATAGTACAAGGCTAGGTTTAGGTGGGTTATTTTACTTTCTTTTATATCCACTATTTTTCGTTTTTAAGTAAGCCATCTTACCATTATCTTTTGGGATTTTTGTGCAAATGAGTGAACCTGAACTGTATGTGGCTTGATTGTAGGTTCCAACCAAAGTAATTAGGTCAATATTCAACTAGCTTCAAACTGTCAAGTCTTATTTTAAGGGAAATAGTTTTTAAAAAATAATAAAGGGGTATGAATAATTTTGGGCACAATATAATAAAACATGTATCATATTTAAATCTGCACTGCTTTAGAATACCCAGTAATCCCACAAAGTTTTAGTCGCAAATTAATACAATTATAGAGGCAATTTGAATAAAATAGATCATGATTTTCATATTTGATTCACTTTGGCATACTAAAAACTTTACTGTTATTTCATACGTCATGAAAGATCTGAATGTCTATATTCAAATATAAATTCATTGCTGCATTCAACAAACTTGCAATCTTACGATCTTTCAATCATTCCTGAAAATGAAGTTGCATGTAGTGCAGTTGGTCAAGTAGACAAAGACCCGGGAAGGTGACATCTTTCTCCAGCTTTAAGCCCTTGGGCAATTCCAAGCAAACGCTGTGACGGTCAGAGGGTGTTTCTCACAATGAAAGTCCAAATAACTCATAAAATCTAAATATCTAGAACCAACTTTTGATATGCATCTGTAACCACTATCCTACCAATAATTTACAATAGGCAAGAAAACCAAAATTCCCAATAAATTATTAATTATGAATATCAATATCTGCCGTAACGCCGTGACGGCAAAAAGACATGGGTTTCTTACATGCTAAGAAACTAAGTAAACTCTGTGAACTACAGGAACATTTTGCACTTTTCTCACATTGATTCTTTGTACTAGACATCAAGCTAGAACATCCAAATAAAAATGTAGAAAAAATCCAATGCTCATAGTAAATATGATATCATAAATGTATCTATGCACTGTAACGCCGTGACTGTAACGCCGTGACCTCTGAATTGTACATGTTATATATATGGAAGATATTAAAGAGATGAATAATATGATATAATTTTAATGTAGTGATCCAGAATCAATAAAGAACTCGATGAATGGGTGATATAACCAAGATGCTATTAAATGATCATCCGCATGACACAAATTTGCAGCACAGCGCCCTCTATTGATCAAAAAATCTTTTAGGACATAATTGAAATTCTTATCGATTTCAGAAGTTAGTTAATGGAACCATCAAATATTAAAACCAAAATACATACTTAAATGTAACAATGAAATATGAGACCTTTGACATCTGACCTTTGACCTTGTTTCTCAAAATAACGTACAAATGTTTAATTTTTGGTCTGCACAGTGCATATTTGCAAGTGATTTGTTTCATGTAACATGATTTCAGAGTTAGTAAATGTTTGTTTTTGAATTGGTAATTATCCGAGTGACCTTTGACCTGTGCCCCAAACAGTTTCAGAAAATTGTGTTTTACCTACAGTACTCTTTCTAACATTGATTCTGGAACTTAATTGTGAGAACAAAAAACAACAACAATATTTTGACCTGTTGACCTATGACCTCCCATGACCCCATTCCCTAATCAGGTCATATACTTCACTGGACGCATACCAGTATTATTATCATGTTATCCTTCAAGGATTCTCAAACTATCTTGATAATAATATAATTTTTGCATATTTGTTAGCTATGTGACCTTTGACCTTTGACCTCATGGACCAAAATCATATCCAATAATCCGTACCTCTAAATACATGGATTGTACAAAGTTTTAACGAAATCCATCCAACGATTTTTGAGATATTGCAAAAAAAAGAACACTGATGTACAGATGCACATACAGACAGACGGACATACAACCCATACACATACATGACTCGGGTAACTTTGAGATGGAAACATTATCAACTGACCCTATTCATATAATTATAGCATGAGCAATGCCCAAGCATACCTACAAAAAATATCTTACACTATTTGATTATGTCTACTGTGTTATGTCAATGGGAATCCAGTAGGTAGCGTCACGGCGTTACACAAAACGTAACGCCGTGACCAAATTGATATTGATTATATTAATAAGTGGTAAAAGATAATGCTGCTATTCAGCATGCATATTATAGCCCTATGGGCTAATACAGAGAAAACAAAAAATTATTTCATTCTCATTCATATTTTTCCAGAAATATTAAAAATATATGTTTTTAGTGTAACGCCGTGACATATTAATGATTGTAAATGAGACAGTCACTGAAGCGGAACGAAGAGCGAAAATGACGAAATTGATATTTTTCTGAAAAATTGAAGCAATGATCCTATCAATACTGAAATAAAATTTTATGAAAACTCCTTTTCGCAGTTCTTTTATGCTTAATATTTAATTGAATGTTTTGTGAAAATAACTGAAAATTAATTTATGCTATATATTAACAATAAAATAATAGTTTACAATTTTTTTTTTCAAAAACAAAATACATTTTTGAAAGTTCAATCTTTTAGCTTTCATTTGATACCAAATTTGTTATGGTACAATGAATTTGAAAAATCAGTGGTTATGTCAATGTTTGCTTGGAATTGCCCCCTTGTCACATATCACTGGATTGCATTGACGGACGCCCGACAATCCTTTTGTTTCCATTTGTATGCGTTTCTTGCCTGTTTCTTGTTCGGCGAATGTGTTTCTTGTCAGGCGATGTCCGTTGCTTTTTCCGATGGAAACTTTTGGGCATGCAACAATGGAGACAACTTTCACCACCGGATAATTTGATTTCAGAAATGTTCTATCCGTCGGGCATCCGTTTACGCTATCCAGTGATATGTGACAACACCCTTAACAACTACAAATGTCTTTTATGTATTTGCATATTCTTATTTAGGTCGTGGCGTGGGGATCCTATTAGGAGGGGTCATCTTCCATCACTTTGGGGCCAGGGTGCTGTTCAGGGCGATGGCAGTGATGTGCGGTGCGACCCTCGCTCTCTACTTACCTGCCAGTTCATACTTTGAGAAACGAGAGGCTATGAGAAGATTGCAGGTGCAATATGAGGAAATCTAATGCAACAAAGAAAGAGGCTGTGGCTACAGTACTTACTCTTCAGTAATTCAGTAAATTATATTGTTGTTTTATATATCGATTCATAAATTAAGTGATTACAAAAGTAAATAGGCACCATGTGTCAATTTATATTTCCTAATGCAAATTTGATATTTTAAAGTGATCCAACTCTCCAAGTAAAGTGTCTAACTCCACGAAAATGGTAAGAGAAGAATAAAATAGGGTTCGATTTTTTCAAATGTCCCTTTAGTATGAAGATAATTATCATTGAAAATCATCATCACAAAAGCGTTGCCCAACGCTTTTGGTAAAAAAGTACAATTGCCGTAGCTGAACGCGTCCGGCCGGCGCGCCACGCAATCGATGTACCCGACTGTTGAGCCGAGCACGCGCAAATTCTGTACCGTCTGTATACACGGGTGCGGATATCGTCAAACGGACGATTATTACTGCGACAAATCTATGGCAGGCCCTCAGTATTCGGTGATAAAATATGAACTCAATATTCGTTTTTTTCACTAGGTAAACAGTGGTCATTTTCTTTCAAACTTTCACAAATCTTTCAATTGTATTTTACAATGATATTCATATAGGATTGAAGTCTCAAATGTCATTTTGTGCAATATCTGACACTTTACAGGGATCACTTTAAGATGAAATTAAAATCATTATGATTGATATAACAATTACTGGGCTAGCTAGAAATTTACGAAAATTACATGAACTAGCTGCAATGCATGGAAGTAAGTAAGAATTAATTTGCAAGGTTGTATACTACATGAAATATGAATCAGTATCATGTGCAGCGATATTTACAAACATCAAAATAACTTTAACGACTCACGAGGTATAAGGAAATCTGAATATATATAATAATTAGAGAAAGACATAATAATCACAAATGAATAGCATAACGAATTAGCCGTGAATACTAACCAACGACGGTAAGTAATATTGTTGTTTTATATATCGATACATTAAATGAGTAATAATAAAAGAGCAGTATTATATTATTGTGCATGTAGTACCAGAGTTGAGTCATAAGCTCTTGACTTCCAATCACGGGAGCTGAGTTCAAAACCGATCGATGCCCCGGCACTTGTGTCCTTCAGCAAGACATTTAATCCACATTGCTGCTCTCTATCCAGAAGTATAAATGGGTTCATGGTCAGGTGTTAATTAGCCTGAAGCGCCCTGAGCAGCTCGCACTGGTATGCTCCCCAGGGAGTTGACAAGGAACACAAGATAATTGTGTGGGTCTGAACTTTACCTGATGACCAACCTTGATACAGCACTTAGAAACCCTTAAGCTTTATATAAATGCAATCCATGATTATTATTAAAGCCCAATACCAGTTTTGGAAAAGTAGCCGAAAACATCTATATTGATCAATATTGTTGAATAAGTATCTAAATAGGGCTTGTGTGGTAAAATCCGAACCTAAGCATCGTTAAATACAGAAATATCGGAAGAAATCCAATACCCGCCCGTGAAATTTATAAATCCACCGCCCGTTCGCACCTGTCTGCGCCGCTAGCGCTGGGCTGGAGATATCGACAAGCCGGGGACAAGCCCGTATAGCGAAGTCCTCGTGTAACGCACGAGGTTATTTGCACGTAGCATATGGCGATTCCGCGTTGGCGATATCAATGTACAGTAGATCAATTTTATAATTATGCAAATATATCAATTATTAGGTGGTTTCTTGGCCAAATTTGTATAATCCCATATTAGTAAAATTATATTCTTTCACATGGTTGGTAATAAGAGCATACATTTCATTTTTGGGGGGTGGGGCATTTCCCACTACTGTCATTCACCTTTAACTCTCGCCATCTCCTTTAATCCAAGGTACCCAGAGACAGTCTCCTTGCTATTGATCACATGCACCGAGGCATTGCATGGGTGACAGAATGAACGCATACATGTATATTAACTTTTTGGTACTATTCTATTCACTATTATATACACCATTCTATATGTATTCTATTTACTAGTCCAGTACTATTCTATTGACTATACTATTAACTATTCTATCAACCATTGCCATATGAATGAAAACAGATTATATTTGTCAATATATTGTACATTATTATATTAAAGACAACTCTATTAATTGTGCAAGTACTTAAATTGAACTGTTGTTTTTTAAACAAATATTGTTACATTTTGTTAAAAGAGACCCAAATCCCTTCACGATTGTAATGTGTCTTGCATTATGGAAGAATGAATAGATAATTCAATAGGAAACCAGTGTTTTATGATATCCTGTGCCATAGAGGGAAGTGTTTAAACTAGCGATAGTAAAACTCTAATTGTTAATTTTAATTGTTCATTGTTGTGGTTGGGCTACATATTTTTTTCCAACTCCATTTTTTGTAGTAAATCAATGTAATTTTTTGAACAAGCTATGCAGATACACTGTAGGCTTGCGGTAGCACCATAGAATGGAGGAATTGGGAGAGTCCTGAGAAGGCCCGTTGGCCCGTTGGGAGCAGAAGGTGCACATTACGTGCGGATTGATTGTGAGTGTGTGTCCTATGACCGGGGTAATAATGTAAAGCGCTTAGAGATGATTATCAATCATATAATAGGCCTTATATAAATCGCAAACATTATTATTATTATTTTATTCTTTCTTGAGTAGTCCTAAAAAGGACTATTGGTATTCATTCTTTCTTGAGCTTTTAGAACTACAGCGTAGGAATGAGATATTATAAGGAGGGGGGGGGGGTCTGATGACAGACAATCAACCTGTTTGAAACTTAAAATGAAGTGCCTTTATTTTCTATCATAATGAATAATTTTGATTCAAGTACATGCATATAATAAATTATGATTTTGTTTAAATGTTGTATGTATTGTTTATTTATGATGGGGAGATGAAACTGAAACTGAGTTCAGTCTACAAATAAAATGGCTTTCAGACTACCAGTCATTTATATACAAAATACATTTTGTAAAGTCTTCTTCAATAGCTTGTTTGCTTCAAGGGTACCACTACCCAAAAATAATATTCTTATAAATAAAAGGTAACATCTTAAGTAGTCCATTCCACCAACAAATTCAGAAAAATATGTTTCCAGAAATATTATATAATTGGAAAAAAGCACCACCATACTATAACATGTGTTCATGGCTCTGCAAATGAAGACAAGCTTTTGTCTAGGACGAACGCATCGTCCGTGATGCTATTGTCTCAAAACGTGTGTGTAAATTTGGCGCACTCGCAAACGTTTGGCGCGTACGGAACCATGAACCCATAATGGTTCTGTAAGTGGTGGTAAGTGGTGATGCCCAAAACTTTGCAAAGGGTTGTGTAATTCATAAACAATGCAATTAGCATTGCAAAAGGTTGTGTAATTCATAAACAATGCAATTAGCATTTTTTATGAATTACACAACCCTTTGCAAAGTTTTGGGCATCTATTTGATATTACACAACGGTATGAATTACACAACCCTTTGCAAAGTTTTGGGCATCTATTTGATATCACACAACGGTATGAATTACACAACCCTTTGCAAAGTTTTGGGCATCTATTTGATATCACACAACAGTATCGAAACATAGTTACGTGTTCTTTGCCTGGTGGTCCCCTTTAATTTACAGCACATTAGTGCTTTTGTGCCTGTGTTTTACATGTACCTCCCTGCTGCGTTTGTCGATGTGTGTGCGTATGTGTGGTTTTAGGTATCCCTTCTCCAAAAAATACAGACATTTGTTCCATATATGTGACCATACACCACAAAACGACCAATAAGTCAGAACAAATTATTATGTTGATTTTCACATGACATTACAGTAGAAGTCATTGCCTTTAAAATGGTATATAATTTGTCATATTTGGACAAGGTAAACCCTCTGAAAATGAGCGCCAAAGATTTGGAAAATGACTAAAGCAGTAAAACAAGGGAGAAACGGGCCATTTCAAAGATCGGCGTCCATTCAAGCGCTGTTATCTGATAATTTGTATTCGATGAAAAATCATATCTAAACATGATTTCTGACTATTAAACTTTCACAGAAGGTAAATTAAAATACCTTCAATCAGGAAATACAAAAATCCTGAATCTTATATTTAAAACCAAATTTGACTATTTCAGCTAATAACAGAGAAACTATCTCAGCGACATAATGGTCGTTTTGTGGTGTAAGGTCACATATCTTCAGGTGAGAAGGGCATTAAGTCAATTTTTGCTAAATTGAGTTACCATATTATTTTGTAGGTTTGAGCCTATCCTCTGCATGGTGCAACATTTTCAGATAATAATTATGCCTAATTTGGGGAATATTCCACAATTTTAAAAGAGCTACATTGGTATCGACATGGCTTTCAAACTTTATACACGATTATCTCTGAAGTGCAAAAAGCAACTTAATGCCTTTCTCTTTCTCAACCAATGATATATATTTTATTTTACTATATAATAACATTTTATTGGGTACGCATTTCACTAAGAATTGATATTGCGAGGAGTTCCGATAGCCCTATATCAAACCCGCAGAGGTATATAGAACTTGTGAATTTCAACTTCAAATAGAATATCTAGATCTTTTTAAAATTTAAATGCAACTTTGCTGTTCCCTTTAAAAAACAAAAAGCTGTCATGTAGAAATTCCAAGGAATACTGGGGGGGGGGGGTAGTTCTATAGCTAGCTGAATACCGCTCCTGGAGGGCCGAGGAGCGGTAGTGATTTTTGAGCTCAAGCTTGCATCCAGTATATTTTATCAGGGTTGGCACTTCTTATCTCTAGCCTCTGGGCGCTAATGTCTCAGCAGAGGATTACAGGATTAGGATTGTTGACAGCAGTAATAAAACTGATAAGAATGTGGTCGATACGGAAACAAAAATGATAAAATTGATCACCACGATGGTGGAAGACAAGCTAATGGGACAATCACAGTCCTGATTTACTTTGGATTATGTTCTATACACATTAAAACAACATTGGCCTTCTGGGCAAGGGAGGAGCATCATTCAAAGTCACTTGCTGTACAGGCTAATCCCATTGACCGAGTACAGCATGGGGGCTGCCATTATATTTTTTGAAACCCGGATTTTGAATTGTTCGCGCTAAAATGGTACGTCAAACCCGAACAAACAAGCTCGGCCTCTTTTTGTTAGCTCTCGCAGGCTCGCAGCTCGCAGGGTTTGTCCACAAACAAAAGGCAAAACTAAAAGGGTTGGTCGGTTTTGATGTTACATTTTAGAGCGAACAATTCCAAATCGGAGTTTCATAAACATCAATGGCAGCCTCCATGCTGTACACGATTAATGGGATTAGCCTGTACAGCGAGTGACTTCGAATGATGCTCCTTCCTTGCCCAGAGGGCCAATGTTGAACGTATTTGCATGACATTCTGTTTTAATGTGTAGAGAAGTTAATCAAAAGTAAATAGATGGTGGGGAAACTTCCCGTTTAAGAAATATTACTGTTTCTTAAATTAAACAATTATACAGTAGTACTGGAATGAAACAAAGAATTACACGTTTTCATTTGGGTACTTTGGAAGCATGTTTTATTTCACTCTTATGGATGCAAAACATTTTTTTTTTTTTTGTGGTAAATTGTGCCCAAAAGTGAAGATTTTTACTTTACATTCAAAATTTACAAAATTTGCTGACAAACAATACATGGTATACAATCAATAAACTATGCAGAAATAATGTACATGCAGGTAGAAGTTCACATTCCTTGAAATATTAAATTTTGTGTTTTTGCAATCATCAAAGTTGGTGAAAATCGTTTGCTAGCCGAGAGATTCCTACTCCAGGACTGACTAACTTCAACTATGTGGTACTTTGGTTGACAATGTTATAGTCAGTCAAACCTTACTTGGGGGCCACCTCTCTTTAACAGCCAACCTGTCTATAGTGGTCACAAAATTGATCCCCTGAAGAGACCGGCTATCATAGCAAAACCCGGCACTTGTCGGTGAAAATAAAAATGTAGGTTTTCATACCATTACAAAGGCCTCATCACAAGCTTTCATTTGATCCTTTGTTCTAACTAATTGGTCAATAATTGGCGAAGATATGAATGTTTCAATTTTACAATCATAGGTCTTTTACTCACATTATAGTTAACTTAAAATGCCCATTTCTTCAAAACATGAATTACTGACAAGTGCCGGGTTTCGCTATAGCCGGTCACAAATGTTATGGGTCACATGTCTACAGTGGCCATTTTTCTTGTTTCATGGAGGTGGTCACTATAGACAGGTTTGAATGTACATGTAAATTCACTCACTATGATATCGACACATAATCGGCACATACATCAAATACAATTATTACATTTACGATGCTACATTTTTACAACTTTTTCAAAGAAAAACAAATCATAGTGCAAAAATAACATACAGGGTCCGTTTCTTTTATAAAGATGACATACAATTTTTGTTTACAAATATCAAACTAATTTTGACACCATTCTCTATTTTTTCAGCATTTTTTTTTAGACTGTGGTATTTAAAACTTTTTCAATCAAAATAAAAATATGAACAAATAAACAGATATTTAAAATTTTGAATAAGTTTTCATTGATTCTTTCTCGCAGCTTGTCATATACTTTGTAACTTGTCATCTTTCTCAAAGACAACAGGAATAGATTTTTACATGTAAACACACACAAAGGAATGAGTACAAATATAACAATCTTTAGAAAAATATATATAGCAATTTCTTGAATTGAACATTAATACTATATACATCATTTAATAAATTTCTTGTTAGTTGTTAGTTGTTTGACAATCTTTAATTTTGCCTTAATCTCTCTCAAGTATTTTACACATTTCCAATAAAAGGGGTATTTACACACAGGAACAGCTTTCTATATTGTAGATAAATAATGTTTTACATAAATATGGTTTTGCTGCATTATACAAATTGCTGTGATACAAAAATGTAAATCTATAAAATGGTTGCTTATCGAGGTCATTCACATTTTCTTGTAAAAGTTTGTGATGCTAGGCATCTTAGTTGTACAATATGTGATGTACGTATAATCTGCATGGACCTAGGAAGCTAGAGGGACTATAGACACATACGATGGAACTCCAGCGGGTGTTTCACAAAGATTAAAAGTTGACCAAACAACTATGGAAAGCCATTAGTTTCTTTGTAAAATTGTTGAAACGGTTCTTTTGCAAAGGCATAAAGCTCATTTTATTATTATCAAGGCGCATTGAAATACTTGTATTTGTTTGCTTTTGAATGTTTTATTCCAGGCTACAAATGGCTTAATTTCCATTTTTGTGAAACACCCACTGGGAATGAGAAGAGACTGAACAAGAGGGGGGGGGGGGGGGGGGGGGGGTAGTGACTGGAGGAATTAAAGAGGAACTTAGGAAGGTAGAGGGACTGAGGAAACAAGGGGAACCAGTAACTAAAGGAACTGTCCGAACAAGCTTGACTGAAGGAAGTAGACGGACTAAGTCCACTCGAGGGACTAAAGGAACTTGGGGAAGTAGAGGGACTGAGAGAACTATGGTTACCACCAACTAGAGTAACCAAAACTCGAGTAACTGTCGGAACTAGACGAACTAGAAGAACTAAGGGAACTGTCGGAACTATTAGAACTAAGGGAACTGTCGGAACTAGAAGAACTAAGGGAACTGTCTGAACTAGAAGAACTAAGGGAACTGTCGGAACTAGAAGAACTAAGGGAACTGTCGGAACTAGAAGAACTAAGGGAACTGTCGGAACTAGAAGAACTAAGGGAACTGTCGGAACTAGAAGAACTAAGGGAACTGTCGGAACTAGAAGAACTAAGGGAACTGTCGGAACTAGAAGAACTGTCGGAACTAGACGAACTAGACGAGGGCTATGGGTTGGTACAGCCAATGGTTTCTGTGTCGAATCCTGTCGGAGGGAAACGCAGAGAAGAGAGAAAGGGTGGTAAGAATAACATCAGAAACAAAATATGGTATACAAACTAGAAATTTCCATTGCCGCGCAATGCGAATGTATCCCCCGGCACTGGCAGCAATTTTTGCGTCATCCTTATGTTTGTAGGAGGGACAAAGATATCCCTCCACTCCCTCAAACAAAAGGATGATGTAGAGATCGTCACGCCAGTGGCCCGGACTATTGTCAAGACTATAGGAGCAGCATCACCAAAACAATATGTGTGTAGATTAGAGTATAATGCATCTTTATCGAAAATTCAAAAGAAATCCAATTCAATTGTAACTAGAAATATCACTGAATGTGATTAATACCCCTGCAGTACTGGTTTGTGAAGAGGATTAAACAATGATTATTAGTTGACGAATCAACATTGTATGGTGCACAGATATTTTGCTCCACATGGTTTTTATATTAAAATTCCATATTTTTTGCAAAATTGTGGTAACCATTGCAACGCCTTATTGCACACCCTCACCTTAACATTAACCCTAACCAGGCCGGGGGGGGGGGGGGGGGGGGTGCAATCATCCCCCCTCGACTTTTTGTGTGTATTGCCGCAGGTATTGCCGCACAACTTAATGATGAGTTTTTTCATTGAAGTCTTGCGCAACTTTTGAGACCAAATTTGCGAAGACCGGGTATACCGTTCTAAAGTCACGTGACCTTTTGTAAGTGAACGTCGACCCGAAAATCGCTAAATTTTGTGATTTGTGTACAAATGGTATGGAAATCGATTTTTCCAAAAACAAAGAAATACATAAGGAAAATGTTGGCTGTTGCAATTTTTAATGTTCAAAACCTGTTAATTAAGTCATACAAAATATTCATGCGCAACATTAGCATATTCTGAGCAATATTTAGTGATTTACAGACAAAAAGGGGATTTCTGCATAAATTTGCATAATTAATAAAAAATTTATTATTTTCAAATAAATAACAATGCAATCTTGTAGATTATGCTGCAAGCTATCTGCGTGCCAAATTTTGTGGCGGCCACGCGGTCGACGGCCGAGATCTCAGGGGGGGTGGAATCCCCCCCCCCGGCCAGAGCATAGCCAAAATAACCCGGCCTGATTAGGGTTAAAGGTACAAAGTTTCGTCAAAATTGCTCAAACATTACTGTGGAAGTAGTTCGCTCCACAAGATTTTCCTATTTTTGGTGCAAAATTGTAGTTACCATGGTAACACCTTATCCAACATTCACGAAAAATATGTCTTGCACACCCTTACCTCAAGAACATTCAGTGTACCAAATTTCATTAAAATAGCTCAAAAACTGTGGTAGTAGTTCGCTCCACAAACTTTTTGCAACGGACCGCCCGCCTGCCCGACCGTACGCCGATTCCTATATACCCCCTTTCAAGTTTCGTTTGGGCGGGGGTATAATGAGCATTCCATAATCACATTACCCTTTATTACAAATGGGGAATCAATGTAAAGGGGAAAAAACAGGTTTTCCAATGACATCAAATATATGTAAGATAATATAGGGACAAGAGAGATGTAAACGCTCAAACTTGAAATTGCGGAACGTTATTTGAGAGGTTTATATGTAATACCTTACCTTGAAAGTAAAGGCTAAGAATGGATGAATCAACAGTCCTTGTTCGGATGGGAGCCCCTGGAATAACTGAAGCCCTCTCCATGTATGCCGTGGCAGCTATGTGCAGGTTCTCTGGATCATTCTTGAAGGGATACACCTCCAGATTCGCAGCTCCTGAAATAATAATAATAATAATAGGCTTGATTTAAATAGCACCTAAATGTAATACAATATCATCTCTCACCGCTTTACAATATTATTACCCCAGTCATACGATACATTGCAAACCAGCACACATTGTGTACACCATCTCCACTCCCGGTGGAGCATTCCTTCCAAGCGGCTCATGGGCATTGAGAAGATCCTTCACATTGAGGCTTACGCGTCACTTCCTACAGAGTCCCCAGCAATTGTGGATAAATTGTCTTGCTGAAGGACAAACACGGTGTGCATGATTGGAAATCGCATGCTCTACAAATTTTGCCACACCACATACACAGCAAATGGACATTTGGGGGAAATATTACTTCCTAGGGCAGGGCTCAAAATTAGCACAGGCCCGCTGGCCTGGGGCCACTAGAAATTAGCTCTGGGCCATTAAAGGGATTTAGTAACTTTGTTGACATGTGCAAAAAGTGATGAGTGGTTGATACAATGACATGTATATTGTTGTTATTTGATATGTCCACTGGGTGTTTATGTGAAAATTTCAAGTAAAATTGACGCTATATGGCTGAGTAATAACCAAAATGCAAAGTGATATTCACTAACTCATTGCACTGACTTGGAACACGGTTTTCACGGTCCAGTGCATAATTTAACAAATGAAAACCTTCAATCGTAACGAAAGGGAAATTTGAAAAACCAAAACCTGTCCCATGCTTTTATTGTTGGAGGGTTACAGGTGTTGTATCTTAAAAACTGTGTTGGACATAGGAGAGAAATTACGACATATAAATTAAATTACATAAAAAAGCCTGACACATTCTATACACGCTTTTTTAAAAACTTCTTTCCTTGAGAGAGAAAATGCCATGAAAGTCTCACCTGCAAGAGGGATGGTATGAATGACCTTAAAAAGCTCCATGCCCTTGTAGCGGAAGATCGTGACGGAGCTGGTCCGATTGACGACGACGAGGAAGAGCTGGTCGTAGACCTCAAAGAACTCCAGGGACTGGACCCGGTACGCTGGGATCTCCTGCATGAGACTCACCGACGAATCTCCCTCAGGATCATACTCATATCTGTTACAATACACGGTGAGAGACCGGTTTACTACTTGAGATCAGTTGAACTTAACTCTATTAAAGCTGTTGACCGATGCATACTACAGTTCGCTGGTATAGATAGCTGTATTATCTAATATCATATGAGTAAATTGACCAGATTCAAAATCTAGGGTCTCAGTCAATCTCAATTGTTTCTTATTCACTTGTAATCAATACTAATAATAATAATGTTTTATCTATAATGGGCATATCACATATGTCTCTATGCGCCGTTAAAAATTGAAACTAAAAGGAAGGTTCAGCATGCTATATTGCGTAGTAACTTTAAATAACAGAATACAGATTAGTATACGTACAACTGAAAGGTGCCATCCCAGAAGATAATGACCTTGTTATTTTGCTAACACTTTTGCTGGTCTGTGCAATACTCACGTGTAGATGGAGATCGGCACGTCATAGTCCTCAAACTGCAGCTGACCTTCAAACTCATTTGCAAAAGCGACAAAGTAGTGGCCGTGGAATCCGTGAACGGCCACGTCCGACACCGCCGACGTCGGAATGGCGACCTCCTTGATGAAGTTGCCCCAGATGGTGGATTCCACCATGAAGGTTCTCTGGGCCGTGTCCAGTCGGTTGGCTACCACCAGGTGGAGGACGTTGTCATAGACGAACGGCAGTATCTGTGGGGATTAAAGAGGCAACAAGCGGGTGTAATATTGCAATATGTATTGTGCATTACTGCCATACAGGCATTATACATTATACAGAATTTGTATACCTCCAGTAAACTTAAGTATGAAAACTCATAGTTCATCTTTTTTTTTCTATTGTCTAAGAGAAGTAGAAAGAACACACTGCAGTTCAGTGCTCATGAGAATATGTTTTCTTTTTAGAACCCACAGGACACTGGCTCCGTACAGTGCACCTTATAGTAAATGTACTTTTTCGTATTACCCGCGATAAATAACTAATGGTTAGAACATGTCTGTGACTGGACATCATTTTGAGTGTGAGGGACTATCATAAACAAACTTTAATGGAGAAGTCAAGCTCCACAATCAAATTACCTTGACAGCTCCAAGGGTGTCTATCACAGCACTGTGACTGAAACCGCCGGCAACCGACTCCATGCAGTACACCGCCGACATAACATCCGTCGTCATATTCCCGTCGTTGAATGACCGGTGGTTGGCCAGCGCCAGGCACGACTCGTTGAGTAGAGGATCAACGTAGTAGTCGACCGACACTGAACCGACGCCGGTCAGACTTTGATACACGAGGAAATCTTCAAGTTCAGGAGACCAGACGTAGATGAGGACGATGAAATCGCTGATGTCATGGAATATGCTGGGGGAAACTGCTGAATTTAGTTGAAAAAACATAAAGAGAAACCAGGCATTTCACAAGTGAGATGGGATTTTTTTTTCTAGGAGAAGAAATAACAATATTGCCTCCGGCCACTTTCTTGCGGAGGCACCAAAAATACCATCATATGAATGCTGATTTTTAAAAACTATCATTAACTCATGTTATATATGTTTGCTTTGCTTAAATCAATTAATTGAATATAAAGCATCAATATTAGTAGTTTGACACACTTTGTAAACGATTTTTGTAGGTTTTACTAATAACATATCTAGTGTAAATCCTACAGGAATTCAACATGATATTTTAAGTTGCATTTTCCTGGTTTCTATATAGACGTCGCAACATTAGGAATCGAGCATCTTTATAACTAATTCTCTAATTCTCTGGAGAGGTTGTTGAATTTACCATTGCGTTGAAAGTCAGGGTTTCTGGAAGGCTGAGCATCGCTGGGCAAGAGGTTGATAACTTCACAATCCTTGCTATAGTTGGAGGTGATGATTGCCAAGAACAGATATCCCTCCTCTTCAAAGAACACTGCATCCTCTGCAAAGTCCAGTGTTAGGGTCTAATGCAAAAAAAAGGCGAACCAAAACATACTGTAGAGACGACAGCCCAAACAATTTGGAGGTAAATATTTGAATTGTGATCGAAAGTTTATAATGCCAATTCTTATTAAATACCAATAAAGATGAACTTTCATACTAACATAATGTATGCCATTGCAAACAGGAACATGGTTGGCCCTGTATCAACTCTACTGGGATTTGGAAATCTAGTAGGGAACAGGTAAACTATTCAAGTAATATCAGTTTTGGCCAAGCATGGATCATCCTTGAAAATAATGCTTCTGTCCTCTGCATTGCTCCACTGATGAATAGGTTAATACTGACCTTATTAGGGTGGTTAAACTATGCTGAAATTAGTCCTGGCTTGAAAATGGCTCCAAATTAGACTACCCTATCCTTAAAGGGTACCACCACCCAAAAATAATATTCTCATAAAAGGTAACATCTTTAGTAGTCCATTCCATCAAGTTCAGAAAAATATGTTTCCAGAAAAAAATGGGAACAAATTGGAAAACGCGTCACCATGCATTCTAAAGCATGCGTTCATGGGTCTGCGTATACGAAGACTACCTTTGTCCAGGGCGAACGAATCGTCCGGGATTCTTTTGTCTCCAAACGTATGCGTGAATAGAATTGGCGCACTCTCAGACGTTAGGCGCATACGAAACCATCAGATAATGATGGTTCCGTAAGTGAGGGTAATTGATTGTATTGTTTATGAATTACACAACCCTTTGCAAAGAGTTGAGCATCTACATGTATTTAATATCTATCACACAACGGTACAAAAACATATAGTTATTTGTTGCTCTTTGCCTGGTGATCCCCTTTAAGCCTCTGACCAAGATTCTGCAAGGAAAGAAAGCTTAGGCTCCTCTCAATCTCAATCTCATTTAATTATACAGGCAATTTTTTATAAAAATATAATTCTGGTTACTCTTAACCAAACTCACCTTGAAAACATTGTAATTTCCATCTGCATCGCTCCACTGATAGATGAAGGAGTTTATGCAGATGTCATCGGGGTAGTCTATACTGATCTTGGTCCTGGCCTGCATTAGCCACTGGGTCCCGTTGTAGTAGTATGCCCGCCAATTGGCCCTGCCATTGGTCCTGATCGTCTGGACCATCTCAGGGTAACGCAAGATGTAGGCTTGGTCTAGCGAGGAAAACAAGTTAGAAAAATGTGTTTATTTTAAACATGATGACATAAATGGTACCCTGGGGTACCAAACGAAGATCCGCCATTTTGTTTAATTATTTATTTATTTTTTAGGGCTGTACCCTGGGTATAGTGTGCATACAAGCGCGCGCTGCACTGCATGCGCAACGCAATAGCTGTACTTCGGGTGGACACAAGATTGCGCTACACAACGCGGGATATTGGGTACAACGGTACCCCGGGGTACTGCGTGTGTCATCGCATGGACTTTCCATCAATCCAAGAATCGAGGGTAGTTTACTTCCAAAAAAAAAAAAAAAAGGCTTCATTGTACTTGTAGGGAATTATGTAGGTCTTCTGAAAAAATGTATTAACCTCTTGACTACGGGAACCGGGTGGGTTGTGTACAAATTCTATGGAGATTCTAGAATGTTAAAGGAAACGGGTTCAAGATTACAATGCCCTTATCCCTTCACATGGAAGTAAAGCACTAGCTACTAACAAAAACCCTGCATAAACCTGTTACAGGCGTTTCTAACCCTGGTAAATACTTACTCTCAAAGGCGTCATGCATGTCGTCCAGTAGATTACAATGGTTCTCCATGAAATCCTCAAATCCCTCTAGATCGGGGAGGTCGTTCAGCCTCATGAATAGCTCCACTACGTCCTCGCCGTCAATCAGCGCCGTCGTGGTGATGTCGGAGAACGTCGGTCCCACCTCGAACACAAAGGAGCCTTGCAGTGTCTGGTCACTAGATGTCAGCAGCTGCAAAGAAGTTCAAAGTGGAGGTGTTGTGTCAATAAAGAAGATTTCCCAGGGGGAAACAAATATTAACATTTTATTTTCGAGGGCTTGCCTACATTAAAGTGATGCCTGTAAAGTGTCTAACTCCACGAAAAATACTTGGAGCTTCCTCGTTTCTCTTCTGCCGTGTTGTTTAGCTTATGGTAAGAGAAGAATAACATAGGGTTCGGTTTTTTTCAAATGTCCCTTTAGTATGAAGATAATTATCATTGAAAATCATTATTTCAAAAGCGTTAGCTAACGGATTTGATAAAAAGTACAATTGTCGTCGCTGAACACGTCCTGCGCCAGCGTGCGTGGGAAATTTTCCTGACCCACTGAACTTTGAGCCTAGCGTGCGCAAATTCCATGAATTCCGTACCGTCTGTAGCTGTATACACGGGTGCGGATATCGTAAGATCAAACGGATGATTATTACTGCAACAAATCTACAACAGACCATCAGTATTCGGTGATAAAATATGAACTCAATATTCGTTTTTTCACTAGGTAAACAGTGTTCGTTTTCTTTCAAACTTTCACAAATCTTTCAATTGTATTTTACAATGATATTGATATAGGATTGAAGTCTCAAATGTCAGTTTGTGCAATATCTGACACTTTACACGGATCACTTTAAATTAGCACTCTAAAATTTGTTTTAAGATACCACTTTACAATAGCTACATCACCCCAAGCTCCTGTGTATTTGTTCACTAAGGTTATAGGTTTGTGTCCATATTTTGCCTCTCCCACATTGCTGCTCTCCTCAAAGGAGCATACAGTAATAACCAATGCAAATGGAAGATGCTGGATTCATGGTTAATGCATAAAAGAACCTTACATGACCACAGTTGCCCTAGAAATCAAATATTAGACCATCTCCATGAATGAATATTCTGCATGCAGTGATAGTTAAAATGGGTATTTATTGCAAACCAGTTACAAACTAGATGGATCTTCAACTGCGCGCAGTCGAAAATTATGCCTCCGCTATGACGCAATTTTAATATCAAACCCAAATTAACATGCACTGAATTCATTTTTTTATATATTTTTCATATATTTTTAGTCCTGTGACCTTGACAATATGACCCCAAACTTTGATGGCTACATTGGCTTCCTAAGAAACATTTAGGTATCAAGTTTGATTGAAATCTGACATTTTGTTCTTGAGATTTTGCCATTACAAGCTTGTTTGCATGTATAATGAGTCTTATGACCTTGACCTTTAACCTCATGACCCCCAAATCTACTCAGATCATTGCCACCCCGATATATACACTCATACCAAGTTTGAAATTAATCCATCAACCGGTTTGTGAGAACGATGCATTATTACACATATATTGAGTCCTGTGACCTTGACCTTTGACCACATTACCCCAAAATCTAATCAGATCATTGGCAATCCCAAGATACATATATGAACCAAGTTTGGTGAGAATCCGTCAAACGGTTCTTGAGATAACGCGATCACGAGAACGGGACGTACGTACGGACAGACGGACGGACAACCCGAAAACATAATGCCTAAAACCACTTGTCTAGGGAAGTAAGGTAATTATGAAGTGATAAGTAAAAATTGTTTGATATCATTTCATTATACATCTTTCAGCTCTACAGATTTTAAGTAAAAATTGTTTGATATCACTTTATTATACATCTTTCTGCTCTACAGATTTTAAATTATGTTTAATCCAGTTGAATAAGTGAAATTAGCAGCCCTTACCGAATTGGTATCAATTTCCACGACATCAGCACCCTGCACCATTCCGGTGACATCCATATTGCCTGTAAACGCGACGCCATATTGGAATGTCTTGACAGCAGTAACATCTTGGTCTCGAGACTTTGTCATGAATGTCGCAGGAGAGAAGTTCAGGCCATTGCAAGTTCCAGTTACACTATTGATACAAAACGGACATTCATAAATATGGTTAGAAAAATTAGCAACAATTAATTTCTTGAATACTGCATATAAATATACTTTGGGTTCTGCTTTTCTAATAATACATGATAAACCACAAGTGTGAAATTCATAACTTAGTTCTCTTTGAAGTCAAATATCCAAGCTCTTCTCATTATCTTTGATATTAAATAAGAATAAATGCACTACATTATGACATATAAATAATTAATGAAATAGGCAGGTCAAGCAGGTGCACACTTTTAGCAAAAGACATCTACAAATTGCCTTGAAAAACTATTTAAATGCGTTTAACTAGAACAATTTGACTGCGGCCATAAAAATATACCCAATTACAAGTTTTTGTTTCCATATATAATAAGTGCTGTGATCATTGACCTTTGACCTAATGACCACAAGATCTAATCACTTTATTAGCTCCTATAGATACATACAGGTGGTAATGTTGATCTGTCAAACGGTCGATGAGAAATTGTACCAATTCAGATTAATAGAAATTATTACTCACTGCATCCAATGGGATATTTTGTACTCATTCTGATTTCTATGTGAATGTTTTCTTCTGCTTTTGCAGGGCTCTTCTCCTGCTTTTGCAGGGCTCTTCTCCTCTTGGCTTTACCAGGCATTGCTCAATCTTTTGTTGAAGATGATTAAAACTGCACTAACACTGCAAAACCGTTGTTCACCCTGGTTTTATTCTTGAGTGATGAGTCTGACCCCAACCAGAACATAATTATGAACTAGTCTGACCTGTCTATAAAGACATGAGCAGGTGGTCTCTATACACAGGTTCAATTACATGTATATTGAATTCAAGGTAGTCAAGATTAGCGGTCTCTAATAGACAGGTGGTCTTTTTTATACAGGTGGTCGCTAGAAGCTTACCTCACACTCTCCTCAAAGTCGATATTCTCAAAGGTCATATCTGGGGCCACGGTTTCGGTGGAGTCCAAGCGAGCTGCATTTGATTCCCAGTCGGACACGTCCACTCCATCAATCTGGTTTCCCGTCTGGAATTTGAGGTTTTCGTCGATGGTCAGGTCCACGGTGAAGATCTTGAATCCCGTGACCTGCTGGTTCAGATCGGTTGTCATCACATTGCCTGATATGTCAACGCCGTCCACCAAACCATCCACCGTCAGGTCATCTAGAAATGCAAATTGGTATAATACTTGGATCACAGTTTTGTGAAACATAGAATGTGCATTATAATATCTCAAGTTTGAATGCTCAATTGTATCAATATAAAAATAACAAATAATCCATTAGGATAAAATGCTTAAACCTTCCATATTCTACATAATTGCTTTTATGTGATTGGTCTACACTTGTGTGTCAATTTCATGAGTATTTATTAAATTGTATCAAGTTGAATTGCACATCAATTATCGCAATTTTAGCACAATATAAACAATGTCCTTATTTACAATATTCATACACAGCTACAGGTCCTTGAGGTTTCATTGTACAGTATTATGAAGTGAACTAGTGAAAGCCTCTACTATCTAATAAAAGGCACAAGTATCACTACACAATGTCCACATCTACTATAGTTTTGCATTGTTAAAACCGACTTGTGCCGTAAACTGCTGAACTTCCATCGTTAATCCAGCTAGGCCTCACTGTACACCATGTCTGTATCCCAAGTCATTAAAATTTCATTGATAATTGAAATAAAAAAGATATTACACAATGTCCTTTACCTTCCATAGTCACGCACTGGTCAAATGTCTTGGTGTCATAGACGGTTGTGCTCCCACCGTTAATCCAGGCGTCGTCATAGAGCGTATCCATGTCGTTACCATTCAACGTGCCGTCCAGATCCAGTGAATCCACATCCAGAGAGCCGCCAGTTACCACGGTAACCGAGTCGGAGAATGTTTTGTCGGCAGTAATTGTCTGGTCGCTGGCAGAACGGCTCACGTATGACGAGTCCAAACTTTGTATGTTGACTGTCTGTAGTAGGCCTGAGTAGTTGATATCCTAAATAAAAAAGCAAATGACATCAATTAAAATCTTAAATTTTCAAGTTAAAAAAAGATGACAATGCAATATCTATTTAACTATGTGCAAAGAGCCAAGCTTCCACATATCAATTATAAAGCTTGTCTGAGAAGAACTAACAAATTAAAATGTAAAAGAGAAATGGAAACAAAACTAGTATTCATTTTGTTAGTTTGTATGGCTCATAAAATGTTATTTTTAGCATTCATAGCATATTGGTTGAACCGTCATTTAATCATAGAATAGAACCAGTCAACTATGAAGGTGGTTTACAAACATGTATCAGATTAAACTTTCTATTGGATACATCAAATAACACTCCCAATGGAGTACTGAAACAAGGTGTAAAATGCTTTGAAACTATAATCAGTTTTCTGTCTATTACCTGTATTAAGGCACGCCATCAATGAAGATTACATCGTCAGTGATTGTCACCAGACGATGTCAGAATTGCTCGACTTGCCAGATCTGACACATCAACACCATTTTGTAAATGTTTGTCTATTTGTACTGCACATAAACATATATTGAAACTATTATTTGTTGTTGATTACCTGTAAGGCACGGACATCGGTGAACGTTACATCGGCAGTGATTGTCTGAACTGCACTGGGGTCACTAGACGAGGTCAGAACTGCTCGATTCGCCAGATCGGCAACATCAACACCGTCGACTGTCCCTGTTACACTTATGTCACCATTGACTGTTATACCAGCTGTGAATGTATAGTAAAAGAGTAAAAGAAGGGACATACTATGACATCAATTCATTTAGATTTAAAGTCATGTACTGCAAGGATTGGAGGACGTAATTAAGAACGAAACTTACCTTGGCTCCGCTGTAGAAAGAATAGCAAGCGATTGTAAAGTCAAAATTAATTGCAAGTCAGAAATTTAGTCACATATTCTGACTTGCAATTAATAGTAACTTTGTAATTGATTGCAACTCTTTCTGCACATCCCACAGATCAGGCTCATCCATATTATAAACTTTACTCATCACACTACTGTTATTATTTGCTATAATTCTAAGGTACGTTGGGATCATACAGTCAAAGCATTATTTGATGACCCCATTGAAGTTAAACTTATTTTCAAACATGAGAGTGGATGGAAATGTGGCAATTCATAGATCAGACAAAGTGCCTTTTTCTGATAATTTTTTAGTTGATCATTGAAGGGTCTTGGTAATCAATATTTTAAAAGGATTATAGTTCATCTTGGACTTTGGACATATTGTTTTATCGCCAACAATTTCTTAACACAAATTTACCCCCCAAAGAAGGTTAATATTACAAATGTTCAGTAGCAAATTGTAAAAATTTGTGCTCACCATTGAAGGTTTTGGAAGCAGTAATGACCTGATCATCAATGTTCTTGACCGTACGTGTCCACAGGTCCAATATGTCAACGTCATTCACATTCACCACAGCTATGTCTCCTTTGAACAGGGGAGGTGACAAGAAGGTTTTCTTGCCAGTGAAAGCCTGACCCTGCATGCAAAAATGTTCAATTAGATTTAGGTACTATTTTCTTTGTTTTCCTTTACTACAGATGATACTTCCAAATCAATCATAAATATCCCAATAACTGGGCTGGCAGGGAGGGAGGGGGAAGAAAAATTAGAAACCATAACCTGCTTGTGTGCTTCTATTAGTAAGAGGAAGATGGCAATGCACAAGAGAACCGATCCAGTTCCATTTCTGGTAGATTTGGGAGAAGTTACTTATTACCATTAACACCAGTCCCTCCATTGTGGCAGGGTTTTCCAAATAAATAATAATATACTTGATTGATAATCATCTCTAAGCGATTTACAATGATATTATTCATATTAATGATATTAATGAGTCAATGCATGGCATACCACCTCCTGGGCAATGCACAAGAGAACCAATCCAGTTTCATTTAATTCTGGTAGATTTGGGAGAATGAGATTATTCCCTTTAACACCATTCCTTCCATAGTGACAGGGTTTTCCAATACATGGCATACCATCTCCTGGGCAATGTATACGAGAACCGATCCAGTTCAATTTGATTCTGGTAGATTTGGGAGAATGAGATTATTCCCTTTAACACCATTCCTTCCATTGTGACAGAGTTTTCCAATACATGGCATTCGAACTCTTGGGCAATGCATAAGAGAACCAGTCCAGTTCAATTTGATTCTGGTAGATTTGGGAGAATGAACTTATTCCCTTTAACACCAGTCCCTCCATAGTGACAGGGTTTTCCAATACATGGCATTCGAACTCCTGGGCAATGCACGAGAGAACCAATCCAGTTCAATTTGATTCTGGTAGATTTGGGAGAATGAACTAATTTCCTTTAACACCAGTCCCTCCATTGTGACAGGGTTTTCCAGTAGAGTAAACACATGGCATACCATCTCCTGGGCAATGCACAAGAGAACCAAGCCAGATCAATTTGATTCTGGTAGATTTGGGAGAATGTACTTATTCCCTTTAACACCAGTCCCTCCATTGTGACAGGGTTTTCCAACACATGGCATACCACCTCCTGGGCAATGCATAAGAGAACCGATCCAGTTCAATTTGATTCTGGTAGATTTGGGAGAATGTACTTTTTCCCTTTAACACCAGTCCCTCCATTGTGGCAGGGTTTTCCAATAGAGTAAACACATGGCATACCATCTCCTGGGCAATGCAGAAGAGAACTAATCCAGTTCAATTTGATTCTGGTAGATTTGGGAGAATGAAATTATTCCCTTTAACACCAGTCCCTCCATTGTGGCAGGGTTTTCCAATAAAGTCAACACATGGCATACCATCTTCTGGGCAATGCTCAAGATAGCCGATCCAGTTTCAATTTGATTCTGGTAGATTTGGGAGAATTAACTTATTCTTTTTAACACGTACCAGTCCCTCCATTGTGACATGGTTTTCGAATACATGGAACATGTCCTTCTTGGAGACAATGTCTTAAAATGTGTTAATGTACATTACCTACTTGTGGTACAAGCAACAGGCTTATTGACTAGACCCCATTCTGGTAAAAAAATTAGTTCATATAATTAAACATCGATCTAGTTATTAGCAATGGGTTAATTCACTTTGGACAGTTTTAAGAGAGCAATACAAAAATGCTCTACCTAGAACACATTCCAAATTATTGTAAGACAAAATAAATATTAAATGAATGCATTGTAAATGGTGTGGATTTAAATCCTTAGGGATAGTGAAAAAGTAACAGTAATCAACAAAAAATATCCTCATTGTCCCACATATGCAAATCTGTGTAGTACTTCAAGACATGGTTCAGGTGTTCAGTTTATATTTGATTGCTGAAAATTTGTCAGCTGATTTTGAGGGGACTTTCCCAACAATGTTAACAACCCAACATGAGAATGTTGAGATTTGTAAACAAATCATAAATCAAGCTGCCTTACTGTTGCATCAGCGGTTGCTACATCTCTGCTGATTACAATGCCATCCACAGTTCCAGTTGTTTGCACGTCATCTCCAGATTCAACCTCCGCAAATTGAATCTCAACTGTAAGGGAAAATGTACAGGAAAGTGTGCCAAAATGCTGATTTCATTGAAACCAATTAAACAGCACATCATTAAAAATTGATCTCTCTGCAAGTTCAATTTTCTCAAAAGGGAACACATAAATAACAGAATTGAGTAAGAATGTTATTATGTCCTGTACAAATAAATATTTGAAATAATCATTTATTAATTTTCACTAATTATACAAAGAATATAATTTATAATGCTGAATTATAGAAACCGTCGCTTATGATAATTAATGTACTGCAATGACATTTCTTTCAGTATGTGTAAATATATAAAATAACAACTATTGGAATTGATTATATTATCAATAATTGCGATTATAAGATTTCAGTGCATAATATATGACATGTTAAAATTAGATAATGAAGTATAAATACAAATATATATATAATTATTATAGGTCAACAAGATCAGTAAACACACCGCAAACAGACCACTGCAGCAATTCCACATTTTTCAATTACTATAAAAGGCAATGGAAGAGGTACTCATTACGAACCATCATATGTGGAGTCTGTGGTCTTAGCAGAGTAGTCCCAAAGGTCTTCGATCACCAGCCCATTGACCTCATCATTCACGGTGACGTCAGCCTTGACCAGGACGTTGGTTGTCGTCACTTGTCCCTGGACTGTCTGGACTGTCCCCTGCGTCAGGACAGTGCTGAAGAATTCAGGAATACTGATGCCATCCACAAGACCTGTTTGACAGATTCGGAAGATTTTGAATTTAATCAAAAACACGTTTTTAACAATTGATTATGAATTCTCTCATGGTGTGGCTGTTTACTAGGTGAACTTTTACAATCACGTTGGAGATGCCTGACATTTCAAGAAACAGGCCCCAATATATTAGTTGTTATATTGCATTAATACCTAAATGCACAATTCATATCAATAAGCACAATTTATATTAAATTTGATTATCGAAACTTTTTTGTTAAAAATATATTTCATGATATGCCTTCCTGATATCAAATTATGTATGTATGTGGAAACCCAACTCTTTAAGCCCTTGTCATATATCACCGGACAGCATTAACGGACAACTGACGGAGAGCAACATATTCAATCCCATTGTATGCATTTCTTGCCCGTTTCTTGTTTGTCAAATGCGTTCCTTGTCAGGTGATTTCTGTGTTGTAGAAAGTTTTGTGCATGCAGCAATGGAGACAACTTTCACCACCAGATAATTTATCTAAGCAGATTTCTTTCAATCGGGCATCCGTTTTCACTATCCGGTGATATATGACAACACCCTTACCATTGAACACCATGTTTTCAAATGAGGTTTCTGAACTGAATGTCTTGACCCCACTGATGCTCTGATCTCCAGATATAAAGACAGCGTTATCGTAGATGTCGGAGACATCGACACCATCAACGTTGCCACTGATGACGATGTTATCATTCACGGTCAGCGCGTCAAAGGTCTTCCTTCCTGTCACTGTCTGGGCACCTGAAATAAGACAAGGAAGATAAATTAATTAACATCAAATGGTACCTTCCAAAGAGCTCACAGGGGCGCCATGTTTTTTGTACGCACGTAACGCACGTCGTGTGCTCTTTAGCACGCTAAGGAATTGGGGGGAGTTGCGCTAATGCTGAATCCCATGTATTTCTGGAAAAATTACAATAGAGGTAGGCGATGTCTCCAGTCATAGAGATATTGACAGTAGCAAGGCAAGTAGGACTTGCAAATGTAGTATTTGGTTGTCTGGAACACAAACATTCTCAGGTCTTAGTATAGACAGTACATCTCAGCTGCGTCTTACCAGAGCATTTGAGTGTGTTTATGTCCACATCCGTCACATCATACCCATTCACGGTGCCATCAGACAGAGTTAGGTCTCCGGCGATTGAGAAATTGCCAGTGGCAAGGAGGACTTAAGTGAATGTGGTATTTGGTTGTAATTGGTTGTCTGGAGTACAATAAACATTCACGCTGAATCCCATGTATTTCTGGAAAAATTACAATAGAGGTAGGCGATGTCTCCAGTCATAGACAGTATCTCGGCCGTTTCTTACCAGAGCATTTGAGTGTGTTTGTGTCCACATCCGTTACATCATACCCATTCACGGTGCCATCAGACAGAGTTAGGTCTCCGGCGATTGAGAAATTGCCAGTGGCAAGGAGGACTTAAGCGAATGTGGTATTTGGTTGGAATTGGTTGTCTGGAACACAATAAACATTCACATGTCTTAGTATAGACAGTATCTCGGCTGTTTCTTACCAGAGCATTTGAGTGTGTCCGAGTCCACATCAGTCACATCATACCCATTCACGGTGCCATCAGACAGAGTTAGGTCTCCGGCGATTGATATACTGGCAGTGGAGGTGAGGGTTCCGGAGAATGTGGTAGGGCCCGTGATGGTCTGGGCACCCTGGATGGTCACGGCATCGTCCAGATCAATACCTGCAGGGAATCACACAAAATCACCAGTATTTAAGAGTTTGCAAATAACATAGTTCATATAAGTCTTTTTTTCATACATAATTTGTTTAAATAGTACATACATTAATTCAATAGCTGGCAAATAAAAACACACTATTTATCTTCAAAAGGATGAACAGTTTTAATCAAATTATTTTTCTTTTAAATCTGTTATGGCAAACTTGCTTGTTCGGTTATTCAAAGTGAAATACTCAAATTGAAAGAGAACTAATTACGCTGTTAGGCTTCAGTGTAATAACTGGAATTAAATAGAGCCATGATGAGAGATTCACGAAAAAATGACACTGAAACTGAACTCGCCATCAATGTTCCCCGTCACGGACAGATCTCCGTCTACGTCCACATCATTACTAAAGCCCCATGTGGCGGTCACTGTAACCGACGATGAAGCGTCCAGCCGAACGGCGTCAGAGTAAAGCGTGTCAACCGCTACTGTGTTGATGTTGGACGTGACAGAGACATCACTTTCAGACGTGACCGATTGTGTAAAGGTTTTGGCGCCCCCAACTGTCTCGTCTGTATGTTGGGTCACCAGGTCAGAGAGGGTGAGGGTGTCGCCGAATATGTGCGAACCATCGGTGGTGACAGCAGCCTCGAACTGTAAATAAATTTGTTTAAAAGACCACACCATGGTATATTGTAAAATCGGCCGAGTCTGACCCTAACTCCAATACTGAATATTGCCACCAAAGAACATGGAAAGTTATCACCAAATCATATTTATCAAAGAATTGTTGATATTTTTGATACTTGAAATGCCTCATGATCACTTAAAAATCAAACCTTGCCACCCAAGTCAGGGTTAGCTATTTGACTTCGAGGTCCCATTAGCAAAAAAATTGATTCTCGCCAGCCAAGTCATGATTCACTAAAAAAGCAAACCTCGCGAACCAAGCCAGGGTTTGCTAAAAAAGCAAACATTACCAGCCAATCAGGGTTCAATAAAAAAAAAGTGAACCGTACTATAACGATTACTCAAACCGTACGCCCTGGATACTTTCATAATTTTCACAAAATGTTCCCATAGATCAAGAGCTTATAATGTGATAATAAAGCTAAGTCACTCAGTTTGCAGAACTCAACATCAAATAAATTCAATATCGGTCAAATAAACCGTGTAAAGTGCCACAACAATGTTGCATCAAATAATTACCAGAACATCTCCATTGAAATCGAGAGTTCCTAAAGTGTCGATGACCCCTTCGCTCAACTTCACCGAGTTGTCATCGAGATCGTTGATGTCCACACCGTTGATGAGCATTCCCACAGTAAGGTTACTGCCAATCTTCATATCACCAGAGAACGTCTTCACTCCTTCAAAATCAAGTTTGAGAATTACATTGAAAGCCCCTAAAGATTAATCTGTTCCTTATTAGATTTTGCAATCCTCATTGAGTTAATACCTGGCCCACCCTGTTCCTGTAGTCAACGAGTTAACTAACTGTAACATCTTGACTGTTTAACACTCATATCATATCAAATCAAGTTAAAGGGAAAAGCCATTTTTTAAATGGAAAATAACTTTATTGACCAAACTAATTGATTAGTATTGTTGAAATAGCATAAAAAGGGGCGTGTGTGGAAAAATCCGAACCTTGGTATCGTTAAGTGCAGAAATATAAGTTAAAGGGATCTAGTAACTTTGTTGACATGTGCGAAAAGTGATGAATGGTTGATGCAATGTATATTGTTGTTATCTCATATGTCCACAGGGTATTGTGAAAATTTCAAGTCAAATGGACATTGTATGGCCAAGTAATGAGCGAAAATGCAAAGTGATAGTCACTAACTCACTGCACTCACTTTGTACACAGTAAGAAAAACTCCAGAGTTTTTCTTATCTGAATTCTTTGATCATACATATCTTTGTAACGAAAGGGAAATTTGAAAAACCGAAACCTGTCCCATGATTTTATTGGTAATACGAATACAACAAGGTATGAGGGAACTGCTAGAATTAAAATTTTATTTTACTAAGTCGCTGACATTGAGCCTAAATTCACCGTCAGTTTGGCCCGTCTGCACTGGGCCACATAGATACGCTCATTCGAGCGCTTCGCTCGTGCGAATTACCATGTGCGCATTTGCCATAGGATTAACACGCATCGCACGAGGCTGTATATCAACATACAACCATCGGCGAGATATCAATCCGCAGCAGATAGCTTTATAATATACCAAATATATCAATTAGTAGGCGGTTTCCAGGTCAAATTTGTATCATCCCGTATTAGTAAAAACATATTCTTTCACATGATTGGTAATAATAGCATACATTTCATTTTTTGTGTGTGGGGCGTTTCCCACTACTGGCATTTCCCTTTAAATAATATGTATCAATGAAATATTTGCAAATATATTGTCTCCTTCAAAGTCCAAAAAATAACCTCTCTAATGAATATTATAAATATGTGCCAAATCAAATTAATGTAAAATGTAAAATAAAATCAATATAAAATCTTGTCCTTTCATTTATTTCCCACACTTGAATTCAGCAAATGTGTTATCACTTTCCGTATGATGTACATGTACTAAAATGTACAAGTGCTAAAACATCCATATTTGTAAATTGCTGAATCTCTCTTTCATGGACCATATTATTTGCCATTTCATTGAACACTGAGGACACCATCCAATCAATTTTTGTACTGTTCACCAATCACATGAAGAAAAATCCTTCCTACACATTTTTCATTTAATTTGTATTAATTCACCCACATAATCCATAGTTGACCTACATGTACCTGTAATTTGCTGGTCCCCAGTAATGTACACAGTATCATCCGCCATTTCATCCAAATCAACTCCATCCAACCGCCCGCTCAGGGATGAGTTTGCAAGAATGGTGATATCCGTCTCAAAGTCCACCAGTCCCTGGAGCCTCTGTGAGTTCTTGTCGTTCTTTGGTGCCGTCAAGAAGAGGTCCAGACTGGAATATTCACCTGCAACAGACATTCATATGGAATATTACATCGAATGATCAATGCAAAGGGGACTAAACCCTAAGAGCACAATATACTTGCAGTTAAAAAAAGTTAGTTAAAGTCCTTCCCGTGCCAATGTTGGCACATAAGGCGGCGCCTATCTCCGATTCATTAGCCCTAGGCCACACGTCTACTAACTGTAGCGATAGCTACAGAAGGGGGCCAGTCCTCTGGTAACTCGTGTGATTAACTTTCCCTTCTCCATTCTATAAATGCCGAGCGCCTGGCTAGAAGGCAGAAGGTACCATTTTAAAAGTCTTTGGTATGACCCGGTCTGGTTTCGACCCAGGACCTCCTGTGCATGAGGCGGACACTCTAACCGCTATTAAGCCACCATGCTCAGTATATACTTGCAGTGCAAGCATCATTTGTTTAACTTTACCTACCGTAATCGTACATCTGGAAAAGTGCCATGAACTTCACAAACTAGTTCTATTCATTTTCAATAGTTCCCAAGTCTACATACAAATATTATCATGGTATATTATAAATATCAAAATAACAAGTCAATGCAAAGCGTAGCATCCCCTCGCTGGGTACAAATGGCCTATATACGTCAGAACAAGTTACCTCCATTAGACTATACTATTAGGCAAGGAAGTTACTAATACCTGGGGATTGGATGTACAGAAAGTTTACTACTTTATGGAATGACCCATGAGAAGATCTGAAAATAAACTTTATAGTAATTGGAAGGAGGATTTTAAAAAAGAATGTGAATAAAATCAGGGATTTACAGTTGAAGATTAAAGCATATATGAGAAGACGACAAAATTAAAGAACAGTGAAAATTGAAACAGAATATGAAATTATTATTGAAATTCCAAATGGCTGTATTTTGATACCATGTACCTACATATCAAATTGCATTAAAATCCGTCAAACATTACGTAAGTTATCGAACGGAAACCACATTTTCTGATATATAATTAGCTATTTTCGCATATTTAATGAGCTATGACCTTTGACCTACATACTCTGAAATCAAACTTATGCTGTTTCATTAAAATCCGTCAAACATTACTAAAGTTATCGAACGGAAACCAGAGTTGTTACGGAAGTACGGACGGAAGGACGGACGGACGGACGGCGGCGTTACTATATCCCCTCCGACTTTGTCGGCGAGGGGATAATTATATACTATTATCTTGTCATGGTCATAGAACTAAAAACAGTCAAAAACATTGTTTTAATTATCAATGATTTGTACATACTCTATTGACCCTTATTGACTTGCAAAACATGTAAATGTTTATCAAAAAAATTAGTATGCCATCTACATGTATATATTTCACTGTACTTTCACATAACGAATGGAGGAAGCAGAACCTACTTGGAACGTTGATATTGTTGAGTGTATCTTTGATGGACAGGCAAGACACATTCATGTCGGCGTCGAATACGATCGGTCCCTCGACGATGACCGGGTTAGGGTCATCAATCAGTACCACATCCGAGGGGATGCTAAGATCATTTACCAGTCCTGCCACCGTAATGTTTGCATAGATCGTCAGGGCATCCGTAAATGTGTACTTGGCTGCAGGAATTTAAAAAATGACAATGGAAAACATTTATTTTGTAATTATTGTTTAGACATTATCTATCATTTCAATGTTCTGTAATAAATCATTCCATGAAGTTTCAACCATATTTTGTAGGCTCTTACAATCTGATCCACAGCAAGATGTTGTTAATATCCTTTAAAAAAAATTTCAAATGAGCTACCATTTATCCTTTTGAAAGAGTAATTTTGACTATTCTGTAACCATTACATCCTGTCCAACAGGTCCCCACAAGATTTTGTTGATATCCAAAATAAGTTTGTAATGTTTGTAATGCCATATTCATACCACAGAATTCTGTATGGAATGCATTTCTATCAATAGTTAAATGAGAACTGAACTATAAAAAGGAAGCCATGTTTTTTGGAACCTTACCCCTAACATTTTGATTAGAGAAATGAACACAAAAACTCAGCCATATTTTGTGGAACATTACCCGTAATATTTTGTTCCACGGATATTCTTAGGATGTTTACGATATCGTCAAAGTCTAGGCCATCTACTGTTGTTCCGCTAGCAGTGTTCAGACCATCCATGGTAACTGGCCCAGTGAAAAGGAGATCACCTGTAGAAGAGCAATAGATAAGAGATCAGTAAGAAATAAGGCAATTTGAGTGCGTGCACATAAAATATATGCCTCCACCTAATTTTGCCTAACATTATGGTGACCTTTGACCACATCAACAGTGTCCAGGTCGTCCACTGTCGATCCGCTTGCAACATTTAGACCATCTACCATGGTAGTTGGCCCAGTGAAAGTCAGATCACCTGCAGAAGAGCAATAGATACATAAGAAACCAGTAAGAAACAAGATGGATCTTCGACTGCCGGCAGTTGAAAAACATGCCTCCACCAACTATTACATGATGACCTCTGACTACATCTCTTCATGTCTAGGCTACTGTCTACTGTTGATCCACTTGCAACGTTCAGACCATCTACCATGGTAACAAGCCCAGTGAAAGTCAGATCACCTGCAGAAGAGCAATAAATAAATATGTGGACTGTAAGAAAAATAATGGCTGCAAATTGTTTTAATATCTATTATAAAAAGCCAGGAAACAACCCTGCAAAAAACAAACCTGAACATTGACCTGCCAGAAAGTAAATTCAGTAGAATTCACTACCCATCAAGGACGATTTAAGACAAATATGAAGTGTCTTTGCCGCAAAGTTGCCAATTTGAACGCCAAAATCTTTAAAATGTGTTGCCAATTAAGGATTTTCCTAAATTATAGCGATCTACGCAATAATACAAATCATTAAAAAATAACTAAAGCAGGTAGAGTAACAAAATAGTGCTCTAAAAATAGAGAAATGTAAGCTCTTTCTCCTTGTATACATCATATAAGTTTTTATCTTCTTGCTGAAGTGTAGGACTACCAACCCTCAAATATGTGGGACTCTGTCCTTGATGGGTTAAAACATTCTTACCTGTAACTATGTTGTCCCCATCTAAGTAGAAGGCACTATCTGCCAATTCTGATAGGTCAACCGTATCAACATCCCCAGTAACCGACACATCTTCATTAGCGGCGAGTCCTCCATCAAACGTAAATGATCCCGTCACTGTCTGGGCACCGGATGTCATCAGAACGGCCGCACTGGTGAGGGTGACGCCATCCACCGTCCCAGTGACATCCAGGTCGTCTGCCGACAAGGGGAGGAAATTCATATGAAGTAGTAACAAATGTAACAATGATGAAGCTCATAATAATGATTAGCAATGAGTCCACCATTGAACGTAAATGATCCGTCACTGTCTGGGCACCGGATGTCATCAGAACAGCTGTACTGGTGAGGGTGACGCCATCCACCGTCCCAGTGACATCCAGGTCCTCTGCAAACAAGGGGAGGGAATTCATATGAAGTAGTAACAAATGTAACAATGATGAAGCTCATAATAATGATTAGCAATGAGTCCACCATTGAACGTAAGCGCTCCCGTGGCTGTCTGGGCCCTGGATGTCATCAACTGCTGCACTGGTGAGGGTCACACCATCCACCGTCCCAGTGAAATCCAGGTCCTCTGCAAATAAGGCACGATCATTAAACAGGTATAAGTTAAACGATCCTAATCCTGATGCTGTCGCTGCTGCTGCTGATGATGATAACGACACTGACGATGACAATGATAATGTGGGGAACAGTAATAATCATAAGTCACCATCATTTTCATCCTTTTAATTGTATAGCACAGATCATCATGCATTCAGGCTTTCTGGCGTGCTTGCATACTTCTAGCATATCTATTTTCTATATCTTGTCCGACGGAAAGAGCAAAAGAGAAATTTAGAAAATAAAGCAATTTATATTAATAATTGAATTAAAATTCTTCATTCCATTTCAATTAAGTACTTTAGTAGTTGCTCAAATAGTTTCATCCTCACTTTCCAGTGTAATATTATCCCTGCAGTCCAGGACTACAAATCATCAAGACATAATAACCATCAGATAGCATTTATACTAACACAGATCCCTTTTAGGACTCTCCAATAAAGAATCATCCAGTCCAATCCAGGTCTATCCCTCAACCCCCATTTCACATGATACTGAAAGACTTCCTGCATACCACTAATCTAATACAGATATGAAACGTAATTGGAGGCTTGTACAAACCATGGTTTAAACCATGGTCTACATCTATGGTGTACGTGCCATTTGTAAACCGAGTGAGAAATAATGTAAACTCCTTGTTCACAATGTTGATGGTACACATATACTAAATGCACCATATACATTTTTGTCTTCTCAGATGGTGAAATTTGCTGATTAGCAAGCTCTAATAGTCATATAAATTAGAAATCATAAATTGTTTTACTTGTATACGAGATGTAGACCATGGTTTAAACCATGGTTTGTACAAACCTCCTTTGTGAATCCGGGCCTATGCCTCTGCCTTTAATACATGGTGACTTGTGACACCACAAGGAGGCAATATTATCATTGTAAAGCGCTTAGAGATGATTATCAATCAATATTAGGCGCTAAAATAGAGAATATTATTATTATTATTAAAACATTTAAATTCTTTGGCTCCCCACTTTACATACATGAACCAAGTTTGATGGCAATCTTTTGCATATATATAACGACCCCTGTATCCCTTGACCGCATGACCCCCAAATCAAGAGAATAGGACGTATGTACAGACTTCTGAACAGATGGATGGACAACCCGACATAATGCCTCCAGCCACTTTGTTGCGAAGGCATGCAAAAATAAATGAAGTTCTTACTTTGAGCAGTGAAAGTGGCACCGAATGTCTTGGCCCCGGTGATGGTGTGGTCTCCAGACAGAGTGACCACATCGTCCATGTCCACTCCATCCACAAGACCAGTCACACCAATGTCTCCGAGAATGTCCGCTCCTCCCGCCAGTGTCATTGTGATATCCAACACCTGAGTAAAGACATTGTGATAAGGTATTTACCAACGTTTGTATACGTTTCTAAAAGACTGAAATATGAAGTGACCACATCTTCCATGTCCACTCCATCCACAAGACCGCGGTCACACCAAGGTCTTCGAGGATATCTGCTCCACCTGCCAGTGTCATTGTGATATTCAACACCTAAGTAAAGACATTGTGACAAGGCTTAACCAACTGCCAATGAGGACTTGGTGTACTGTGTATATTTTATATCATCATCATTATTTACCTGAGGTAGTGCTGTATCAATGTAGGTGTCAGATATTTCTTGCAGGTCAATATCTCCATTGACAGTGTTCGATGTCACAGTGAGGGTGTCGGGAGTAATATCCCCTTCTGCGGTGATGGAGCTGAAGGTCTTAGCGCCTAGAAATGGAATATGAAAGAAAAGAAATATCATATTAGAAGCTAATATAGATTAATAGCAAAACAAACATCAATTAAACAGAAATTACCTCAAGTCCTTTTAGCAACCATCAAGCACTAGTTGATGAGTTTTTCCCTTTGTAATTATACAATTATGTTATATTGTTGTTTTTCCCCCAGAAATGAAATGTAAATGAATAAATAAATAAATAAATAAATAAATGAATAAATAAAACAAATTTGTCTCGAGTAATGTTGTTGCAAAAACAACACTTACAGAATATGTGGGCTGACCTGTATGAACACTGAAAATGGTTTCTGGAAATATCACCATCATAAGAGCTTCTAGCTTAGTGGTTAGAGCATTGGTCTAGCAATCCAGGACTCCGAATCAATTCCCTGCGATGCAAATATTTATTACATACATTTCTGGTCATTTCCCCCCCCCCCCCCCCCAAGTTTTGAACCAATCTATATCACACAAATATCACAATGCATGACTTTTTTAAAAGGTTAGACTTTGAATTTGATATAATGGCAAAGTCTCATGATTTTTTAAATGCATTCAAATTGATTGAGAGAGTAGTACAAACAAATCAATGAACCGAATGAAATGGTCTACCTGGTATGGTCTGCGCGGTCGTGTTGACCAGCATCGTGTTTGGCAAAAGGGCAAGAAGCTTTTGGAGATAGTTGGTGCTGTTTGCAACCATTTCTCTGAGCTCCTCCAACTGGGCTTCCTCCTCCTTGGTGAGTATGGGGCCATCGAGAACCACAACTACAATTAAAAAGACAAATAAATTACCATAACATTTGATAGAAAGAATACTATGGTATAAAATACTACCTTGTCAAGTCCTTGGCAGTGTCATTTCATTAGACAGTAGCATTGCACTAAGAAGGCATTACAAGGAAATGTAACGGATATGTCTTTGAACCTGTATTTATGGAACCTCTTGATTCCACCAAGTAAATGAATTGAATACCGTACTCCCTCATCTATATCGATTATGGCGTCACCAGTCACATTGTAGTCAATGGTTCTATTATCTCCCCTCCCCCTCTCTGTTTACTTTCTCTCTCACTACCTCCCTCTCTGTCTCTCTAATCCCTATACACGTATTCATTATCCAGTCTTTTGTTAGTTTCTCGGGGACTGCCCTAGATAAGCCTTTATTTTGGCTTTTGGTTATCCCCCCACATTCAAATACGGTTTATACTTTTCCCCCTTACTTCTGTATTTTCAATCTATGGTGTCTTTTTTGTTGTTGTTTTTTTTTTTTTCATGCCTTACTTGTTTGTATATAATTATGTAAATGTATATTTGCAGTAGTAATTATTATGTATATGATATGTTTTTGTATTCTTTGATTTTACATTGTATTTTAAACTTTGAATGTGGAAATAAAATCAAATCAAATCAAATCATCTTTAAAAACAACATTTTGGAACATCTCGATTTAGAATTGAGTAAACTAGTTGAATACTCGCCTTCTCTGATGACCGCATCACCAGCAGGAACATTCCTAAGAAACATTACGTTCCCATCATAGATAAATGTCTTAATGTCTTTAAATATGACATTTTGGAACATAATAATTGGCAGTGAGTACTGCATTACATTCAAATTGTAGTCATTGGTTCCAATATCTCTGAAGATGACATTATGGAACCAAACTAGGTGGATACTCACCTTCCCTGATGACCGAGTCACCAGCCGAAACATTCCCAAGAAATGTCACGTTCCCATTGTAGACAAAGGTCCCGATGTCTTTGAAGACGACTTCATCCACACTCTGCGTGATGTTGATATATTTGGTGTTGATGGTGCGCAGGGTGACCTCCTCCACTTTGCACACTGCCAACGCCTCCTGATTGAATCTGTATCACGGATAAGAACAAGATGATAATGATAACGACAATGACAAAGATAACAAAATTACGATAATGGCAACGATGATGATGCCGATGATGGTGGTGATGATGATGATGATGCTAATAATATGCTCGATTTATACCCCTTACTCAAGCCTCCACACTAACTTTTTTTTCTCACTTGCCCGGTCGGGCAAGTAAAATCATGTTTCTTCAAATTTTACTTGCCCGAATAGAAAACTTACTTGCCCGAAAATGAAAAACAAAGAAAAACACAGACGGACTCGGCCAAGAATTGCTTCAGATTTTTACCGGATCGGAACCAGGCCCGGAACCTGGTAAATACTCATTAAATCAACCGTTTTTTGTATCATCTCTCTGGAGCAAAATTTTGAGAAACCTTGTAGTAAAATTACGTAACTAATTTCTACTCACTTAAATTGTCCGTCAGGGTTATTGATTACGATGTTTCAGATATTGTAGGCATCATTTTCTCGTAGCGTATATCGTAACTTCATTCCCTAATTTTTTTAAAAAGATATTTACGATTTTCCAGATTAGTTTGGCATCGGTATATTGTAAATAATTTTGAATATGCGTGCTCTTATTTTGCGATTATAATAACGATGTTTCAGATTTATTCAGCATAATTTTCTCGAAGCGCATATCGTAACTTTGTTTGCTAATTTTGAGAAGATATTTACAATTTTCCAGATTAGTTTGGCATAGTTTTATCGGAAATAATTCGTAATAAATATTAGTCAATAAAACGGTGAACGTAATTACGCTAATTCAGTAACTCCGACGGACGATTACCAAAAGGGCCCTCAAAATGAAGCGAAATCGTTACAAATATCAATTGATAAACTAGTCTACGTAATTGCGCTATTTTTATAACTCCGACGGACGTTAAACGAGTCAAAATTAGTGCCGTAATTTTACCGATTGGGTCCTCAAAATGAAGCAAAAACATTGTTATTATATAATTGCAAAATGCGAGCACGCATTATCAAAATTATTGACGATAAAATGATGCCAAACTAATCTGTAAAGTCGTAAATATCTTCTCAAAGTTACGATATGCGCTACAAGAAAATAATGCCGAATAAATCTGAAACATCGTTATTTATCGCAAAATAAGAGCATGCATATTCAAAATTATTGACCATAAAACATTGCCAAACTAATCTGGAACATGCCTAAAATATAACTACGGTGGACGATAAACAGTCTAAATGAGTGCCGAAATTTGTGCTAATTTATAACTCCGACGGACGATAAATGAGTCAAAATTATTTCCGGCAACTAACATAGACCATTTACAACATTGTACTTGCCCGACAAAAAGTTTTACTTACCGGGCAATCGGGCAAACGTTAAAGGGGAATTAACCCTTATCCTTTTGACTTACTGGATGTGATGAGAGCATAACTACTATCATTGCTAGTCACTTATTTCCTCATGAATATTCCCGATTACAAAAATAATCAATATTTTATGGACCAATGTCGTCTGCCTTCAATGCCCATAGGAGGCGGCCATTTCTTCAACTACTCGCGGTGAAATGACGTGGCAGGCGGAGAACACAATAGCATTATCGTAACCCGCTATTGTGTTCTCCGCCTGACACGTCATTTCACCGCGAGAAGTTGAAGAAATGACCGCCTCCTGTTGGCATTGAAAGCAGACAGTGGGCCATAAAATATTGATTATTTTCATTATTGGGAATATTCATGAGGAAATAAGTGACTAGAAATGACAAGAGTTATGCTCTCATCACATCCAGTAAGTCAAAAGGCTGGGAGTTCCTTCCCCTTTAATGTCGAGCCTTGCCTTACTAATATCATCTCTAGGATACAATGATGATGATGATGATGATGACAAAAATGATGAAGATGATGATGATGGTTATGATGATGAAGATGACGACGATGATGATGAGGTACTTTCATCAGTTGTAAAACTAAAGGTTATTTCACACTTCTGTATGAAATAAGTTTTTAGGATTTCAAAATACTACAAATTTTAGACATTAATCCCAATCATCCTAAACTATATAACTGTAGACTCCATTAGACTTAACACATGGTACAAGGTTCCCATAGGCAATGGGTTCACCGATTCCAAAAAAACCTACTAACCTGTCTGCAAGGCTTGTGGGGAGCATCTCTAATCTGAAAAGAGTAAGAGCCTGGTCGGCTGGCTGATTGGATGCGACCACCAGGTCCGCGGTGTTGGTTGCTCTGTTGTAGTGCGAAGACATGGCCGTCACCGGGAGCGCCACAATACCAGGTGGGTAGAACTGGACAGTGGTCTCCCCGAAGACCCAACCATCATACTCGTAGAAGCGCACCGCGTCCGCCGTGTAGATGATCAGCGAGGCGAGATGACTCCCATCTTTGATCAGGTGCCAGCCAAAGATCTCACTGACCGCTAGACATTGGAAGGGTTCAAAGCGATCCTCGTTGTACTTGTAGATGATTGACCTAGGTGAACCTCCTACAAGAAATAAGACATCATTTGTCATGTCATCTTTGACCTTAGAACTTAATGAGGTTCTTGCAATAGATTGACCTCCAGACATTGGGACGGTTCAATGCGATCCTCGTTGTTCATGTAGATGGTTGACCTAGGTGCCTCCCTTGTAAGGATAGGAAAGATTATGCACATCATTAGTCATGTCACTTTTGATCTTTGACCTTGACGAGGTTCTATAGATTGACCTCCAGATACTGAAATGGCTAAAAAAGGACATTCTTGTAGCTCATCTGTCTAAATGAAATTTGTCTTCAAGTACCTCACATCAACTTTGAATTATACATGTAAGTGCATATCTTTTTAGGTTAGTAAAGGATGCATGATACCATAATGCCATCAAACAGGCAAGATTACCAAAATACAGTGCTGTAGTCGAGTCCGGACTCGGACTCGCTTTTGATGGTCTTGTGACTCGGACTCGGAGCCGAGTCCCTATGTAAAACATATGAGAACATGCTATTTCGTTGGGGACTCGGACTCGGAACTTGTGGACTCTACTACAGCACTGCCAAAATACAGTCAAACCCATCTTAGTGGTCACCCGTCTATGGCAGCCAAGTACCCGTCTATTAAGGCCACCAAAAGTGGCTCCCGGCCGGCCTGCAAAGAAAAGCAATGTTTATATAGAAACTGGCAACTTTTCTTGTTTCCCTTAGTCAAGTGGTCACTATACACAGGTTTGACTGTATCATCTGAGAGCATCATGAAACTGCAATGATCGAGACATGATTATTGGATCCTGTAAAAGATTAGCTGACCTTTCTCACTGTGCGCATTCGCAATGAGGAGAAATGCTTCGGTTTCAAGGCCGGACCCGAGAAGGAAAGAGGCCATGTCAATTGCGGCAAAAGTGCGAATCGCTTGGAAGACTTCAAACTGACGCATGTGGACGTTGAAGACAAGGATGTAGGAATATGTGGCATAATTCCCATCTGCATCCGCCTTGCTGGCAATAGCGATGAATGTCTTTGAGTGGATTTGGATAGGGACGATGCTGGTGATGTTGGTCTTGGGAAACACAGCAAACTCATCCATGTGACCGCCTACAAAGGGATCGTTAAACAAATTAAGTAAATTAAAAATAAGTAATTAAAGAAATGACTACCTGTCAATTGTGATATTAAATAGATAATTCACTTTCAAAAATTGTTTGAACTAAGTATATTTTGTTCACTTTTTGACATTTTGACTTACATCTTAAGTATATGAATGTATAAGAAAGCTCTAAGATTGATAGAAAGTATGTCTACATATTCACGATATGCCTTTATTTGTTAGTCACCCCATGTATGATCTACAGATTGGATTGGATTGGAAATAATTTGTAACGACACCGCAACACTAATGTGTCATATAGTGTCATACAGGTAAGCTTATACCCCAAATAGAGTAAAGCTATTTCTCAAGTAAGGCATTAATGCCCAAATAACAATTTTTCAAACTACACAAAGTATTTACTAAGCTGGACCACGACTGGTCAAAACAATTCACCTATTCCCGCACTATTATTTAAATGTGTAACACCCACCGGGATTTCTCCCAGCTCTTTACGAAAAAATGAGATGTGTTCTTTAGCGTGCATGAGGATTGGTTCTCCCATACACCGGACCGACGGTTTAAAGTCTCCTCCGAAAGACTATGTATGATCTACAGAAGAAGATTACTCATATTGTCTAGGACACTATCTACTCATTCAATGGTCTCCAAATGTAGGCGTATACATGTATATAGAATTGACACACTAGTAAACGTTTGCTGCTTACGGAACTTAAGGCCCTGTTAAGTTCCTTGACATTGGGTGATCAAGTGCATTGTTTATGGCTTAGTCCCACTATAGTATATCTCCTTCGATTTCCTATCCGACCAAAATGTGGTGAAAACGGTCAGTATCTTGCAAATTGTCAAGTGCCATGACGTTTCGTTTCACACGAAACGGAGCCAAACGAAACGTATCCTACTAGTCCATTCCGAACTTGGTCAGCATCATTTTGTTTCCTGCCAGTACTTTGATATAGTAGGACTAGTCACTAGGCCAATAAGAACTACATAACCCTCTGCAAGATGTTGGACATCTATGTAATGTCAACTAACAGTACTAAAAACAAATTAGTCTGTGTTGTTCTTTGCGTGGTCGTCCCTTCTATGGCCACTCATACTCGTCCACCTCACCTTTCCACTCGTACATGACGGCGGCTTCTGTCAGCAAATCATGTTGCATCTCGGATGTAATGATGAACTGGGTGTCTCCTGCTACGAAGGTCTCAATGTGGACTGGATACTTGGACTCCACATTCTGTATCACGGTTAGAGATTGCGAATCCCGAGGTGCACCCACGTTCCATAGCAGGACCATTATGCACCCATCATTACCAGCAGCTGTTTGATTTTCAAGGACAACATAATTTATACATAATTGTTAATTCAAATCCATGCACAAGTCAAGGGACAATAATTGGTCTACTAGAACGTAGATAAATCTCATATTTAAAACCTTCAATCTCATTATTGAAATCGATTTTTTTTTTTATAATCTCTCAAAGACTAACATTACAATTCATTCGTTATTTTTTAAATTGACAAAGCAAAGGAAACTGATTTCTGTTGTTTTTTCCTATCAGCAGCACTATTAGTAAGGAAATCAATATTTTCTGTCCACTCACCTATACACAAACCACATACTATGTGACATAACAGTTTCCATTATGGTCGAATTTTCAAAAACACAATTATAGAAGAAAAGAGAGATGAACGGAAGAGGTAAGATAAAAAAAAGGAAGAGGAGAGAGAGGCATACTACAAAACAGTATAAAGATGAAAATAGGGTGACAATAAAAAAAGAAATGTGAAAGAAAAGGTGACAATAACAAAAAATGCAAGGAAGGGAACAATAAAATTTAAAATGTTAAGACTAACCATCACTCCACTCCGTGGCCACAATATAGTAGTCACCGTTATAGGAAAAGTAGTCCACATCATGGACCCTTAGAACTGTGTGTGTCACCACCAGATCTGTAGTGTTAGTCTGGAAATGGATTGAATTTAATTGAAAGTGGTTCATTCATTCAAACAGTTTTGTTATAGATATTTTGAAAGAGCATATAATTTTAATGACAGAATAACTTTTATTTGATCAACATCGGTTCAGAGATGGCTGAAATATCAATATATCCGATTGGAATCAATGTGGGGCCCCAGGTTTATTCAATGATTTAACAAAAAAATCAAAATGCTTACATTTGTTCAAAAATTTACAAAAGAGGTTTTTTAATAGTTGTTCATTATCTCTCTATCTAATCACTATTTCAACAAAACATCACATGCACAATATTTTATTTCAAATGGTTGAAACCGAAGAGTGTTTAGAGAGCGCCCTCTTGAATTTTAACGGCTCTTTTTGAATGATAACAGGCTTTTTACTTAGTCATTTGTAATGTTGTATACCTTTTGAGCATGGTGGGGTTATAACTATCAGTTTGTAATGTAATGGTGCAGGTTTTGGTTACTAAAATTCAGTTTGACCATAACTGAACTCTCTTTACCAGAACTCAACTACTGTAAACGTGATAATGTTCGCGGTGCATTAATTTTCGCGGATTTCGCGCTGAAGTCGGCGTCAGCGAATATTAAAACACACGAATATAAATGCGCGATTTGCAATGCGTATCGGCACTTGATCGACCGCGAAATTAAAAAGCTGCGAATTGTGTCGCTCAGCGCGAAATATTAATCGCGCGAAAATCACGTTTACAGTATCCCTTTAAAGCAATTAGTGAGTTGTAACTACATCCATTGTAACTCCTTGATCATACGTACTAGGAAGTTCCATTGTTGGCATTGTTGAAACTTGGGGTTAGCAACAGCAAAAAAAAATTTTTTCAATAAAACCTCTATAAAAATAAGGGAGTTCGTAGTTAGCCCATGGAGCAACGGACGTAACCGGGTTTTCGGAAGATTGTACCAAAATTGACGCTTTACGCGTACGTTTACGGCACAGCCTGTGACGCACGCATTTAAAGTACAGGAGCTCTATGCAGAATTTCCGCGTGCGTGCGTGAATTCTCCTTGTGTTTCATTACGTTTGAAAGACCTGACCAAAAATAACTCACCTTAATCCTAAAATATTTAAAATTGAATAAATGTAACCATTCATTTTGATTTTCAAACTTGAGGCAGGCTAAACAAAAATTTTTGAATAAAAATCACATCTTTGCCCATTTTCTACACTTAAAAGAAAACAGTACACACAAATCTACGTATGGGGCCTTTGCGATTTCAATAAAAGCCCAAATACGAACGTTGACATTTTTGTTAAAATCCGAAAATAAATAGACAAAATAAATTTTTAAAAATCAGTCTTATGTATGAAATGTCCATTATGATTAATTCAGAAAAACATTTATGACTTCGAGCCAAATTTCCCGTGAAAACACGTTTCAAATGTGACAATAATTGCACGAAGGTCTATGGGACAACGGGCAATATTGATGTTTTTGGTACAGTGAATTTTCGTCTCAGAAATTGGCGCATGAGCAGTTTGTAACTACGAACTCCCTTATCAATGTGTCTGTTTAAATATATAGCACTGGTCACCTTTATGTGAAAATTAAATTATATTTTGTGTACCTACCTCATCATCATAGTAGAAAATGAAGATGGTATCAGGTTCCGATGAAGTGGAGGGATCAGCAATGCCAGTGGCGATGACGTACAATTCATCGTTGTAATACAGAGTCTCAACATCATGGGGATAGGCAACTGGAAATGTTGCAGTCTTGTTGATTTGGAGTAGTTCAAAGAATACTGCAAAACAAGGAAAGGTTTTTTTTTAAAAGAGGTCATTTAATTTAGTGTTGTTCTAAATGTTGAAACAGGATCATCACATCATATCACCACCACCGAAGCAGCTTCCAAGGTAGTCGGCAAAATCCAACTCGTTATGGGGTGTCCTTTATTATTATGACCTCATACTATCCACCCCCATCCCGAGTCAGAACGCTAAGGTGTTCGTACTGTGTTGGAGCAATACGGCTAGATATTAGCCGCATAATATATACGGGCCATTCAGTGTGGCCATTTTTTCATTATAAATCACAATTTCAACGTTAAATATACTAAAACATTATTTGATAATGCACTTATGTGGTACTCTGTACTATTATTTAGCAGCCACATAATCCAAATAATAATAATTAATAATAATATATTACATTTATATAGCGCTTAATACAATGTTTCTAAACGCATTATTATTACCCTTGGTCATCAGGTACAGGTCAAACCCGCACAATTATCTTGCGCACCATCTCAACTCCCTGGGGAGCATACTAGCCCAGCTGCCCAACGGGCAGGTGTAAATCAATTTACATAAAATGAATAAGTCAGATATTTGGAACTTACTCTCTCGATGTCAAATTTTCCTCAAGTGCGATGCGAGCACCGTTTAGATGAAAATGAATATAAACAAACCCAATAGAAAACTTGACCAATCACATTGCTTTAGAGAATCAAAGTCATGAATATTCATATTTTGATATACCAAAGCGTAGTTCGCTGCCCGAACTGCCTGCACATAGCTCAGCTCAGCCGATAGCTGCCGTATGTAATATTCGAACCTGCATACAGTTCGGTCGCTTCAGTATCTTTCCCTCCCGAAAAATAAGGATAATGTTAATTAGCTGGCAACTAGCCAAACGTGATTGGCTGCAGGCATTATGACGTAGCACGATGAGTGTAGCAATCGTATACAAAATGCTGCATGCTCATGAATAATGATTGACGTGCGCTGCGAACCGGTGATTTTTTCCACGCCCAATTCCAACGGAAGCGTCAGGACGTGGTTTTGGAGCTAGGAAAGGGGAATTACGGACGTAACGATAGTAGCGTTAGCGTGGTGTGCATGTAGGTGGTGTGTGTTCACAAATCACATCCTGAATCTGGACTAACCAAAGCGCTGCGCGATGCATGTGCCTGTTGCGAGAATTTGTTAGAACTAGAATGCAGCGAGGGAAACTAAAACAGATTGTAACCATGACCAAGACACCTGTGAAGTGTGATATATCGCTATACGTAAAAAAGTATGTGCGTTTTATAAAGGCCCCGCAATTCTGGCTTCTTATCGGAAAATACTAGCCAGTGCTTGTGGTAATTAAGCAGGTAGAGGAAATCTAGGTCACATACGTCTGCAGCGCACGAGCCTCGATAACACCTGTAGGGGTTCTGCACTCTCACGCATACATGGAGTGAGAATGAATTACCGGAGTATTACAACAAAAAAGGCCAGCCAATAATACGTACCAGACAGGGATTGATTTACAAAGTAAAGAACTTGACTTGTGAACGAATACTTTTGCTTTAATACTTTTGTGACATTTTGGGACATTGTCTATTTGATAGGTGGTGAATTGGGATACACTTGTCTTTGATTGATTTTGTTGCTTCATCACACAAACAAATAGCGAATACTTCAGACTATGTAGAGAACGGGTGAAAAGTTGAAAATCATGAAAGAACCCTTGAAACATTGGCTGAATTTTTTGGACTACTTCTACAGACAGCCTAGATAATAAACGCAGAGAGGGATGGGAGGAGACAGTTCAAGGAATTGACTTCACTCACTCTAGCAGACTGGCCTGGAAAACGCTAAATCCAAAGCAATGTCGCCATCCTCATCACATCGCAGTCGCCATCCTCATCACATCGCCATCCTCACATTGCTGTCGCCATCGCCATCCTCACATCACGTCGCCATCCTCATCATCACATCGATGTCGCCATCCTCATCATCACATCACGTCGCCATCCTCATCATCGCATCACATTGCCATCCTCATCATCGCATCACGTTGCCATCCTCATCATCACATTACCGTCACCATCCTCATCATCACATCACATCGCCATCCTCATCATCACATCGCCGTCGCCATCCTCATCATCACATCGCCGTCGCCATCCTCATCACATCGCCCTCGCCATCCTCATCATCACATCGCCGTCGCCATCCTCATCACATCGCCATCCTCACATCGCTGTCGCCATCATCATCACATCGATGTCGCCATCCTCATCATCACATTGACGTCGCCATCCTCATCATCACATTGGCGTCGCCATCCTCATCATCACATCACGTCGCCATCCTCATCATCACATGTCGCCATCCTCATCATCGCATCACGTTGCCATCCTCATCATCACATCGCCGTCGCCATCCTCATCACATCGCCGTCGCCATCCTCATCATCACATCGCCATCCTCACATCGATGTCGCCATCCTCATCACATTGACGTCGCCATCCTCATCATCACATTGACGTCGCCATCCTCATCATCACATTGACGTCGCCATCCTCATCATCACATTGACGTCGCCATCCTCATCATCGCATCACGTTGCCATCCTCATCATCACATCGCCGTCGCCATCCTCATCATCACATCACCGTCGCCATCCTCACATCGCGGTCGCCATCCTCACATCGCGGTCGCCATCCTCATCATCACATCGATGTCGCCATCCTCATCATCACATTGACGTCGCCATCCTCATCATCACATTGGCGTCGCCATCCTCATCACATTGACGTCCCCATCCTCATCACATTGACGTCGCCATCCTCATCACATCACGTCGCCATCCTCACCACATCACGTTGCCATCCTCATCACATCACGTCGCCATCCTCATCTCGCATCACGTCGCCATCCTCATCTCGCATCACGTCGCCATCCTCATCTCGCATCACGTCGCCATCCTCATCTCGCATCACGTCGCCATCCTCATCTCGCATCACGTTGCCGTCCTCATCATCACATCACGTTGCCATCCTCATCACATCACGTCACGTCACCACCACCACCACCACCCGTACCACCACCACCAAGCTAACAATAACACCACTGATATTAAGGCTAACGATTTCAGGGCCGTTTTTCAGCCGTCTTATAAATGGACAATATATATAAGAGGCCCTGGAATGATACCGTTACACATCGTCACCATCATCATTATCTATCAGTGTCATCTATTCGACCATGATTGATACAAAAGTAAAAACTACAATAACTGCAGTGATAACAAAACAATTACCAGAAAGCTTGGGCATGCATGCGCCATGCAGTGAGCAAATGATGCAGCTCTGCTTATTACAAGAACTCTTAGAAGACAGAGATCAAGTCAAGATGTGTATACAGTTCTTTGGATATACATTGTCTTTTGCCTGAATAATTATCCTACCCATATTTCACCCGACTAGCAAACAAATAAATAATGTCTTGATTGTCTTCGCGTCTCTGATGCCTGAAACTTATGTTTTTGATGGATAAAGTCCGAAAAGAAAATAACAATTTTCCCGAATATGCCTTGAGTTTACCAGAATGTATCATAACTTTGCTCGAATAGGACTTTATTTGACGCGAATATGACATTGATTTGCCCGAATGGACATGTTTTGCCCCGAATTTGACACTAGTTTTGCCCGAATCGCCGTTTTTAATGAAGACTCCAGGGGGTGCCATTTTCACTTGCGAGAACTATATGCCCCAACAAGACAGTAATCATCATGATTAATCCGCCTTCCCCATACTCCCCTGACGTTTTTTCCTTTCTCTGATTATTAGAGTTGCCCCATGGCCATGGCCATGCCCAAGACTGGGCCGCCCCGCAACCTCCCCCCCCCCCCCCCCCCCCTCCCCCCTCCCCCATCCCTATATGAGCTCTACACCACTGCAAGTGTCCAACCTTTGTTAAATAAATTACAAGCATTTTATTTAGAAAGAGACATTTAAACAATTCCCTGGTCAGACTGAGCCCTGGGAAAAACAAATGCAAGACTGTCAAAAGTAACTTGAACATAGATTAGGTCTTTATTTTAGTAGCATAAGCAGTATTGCTGTCATGTGCTGGTCACGTGACAGAGACACGTAAACAGAGACTGTACATAGTCATAGATGACTGCAAACTGCGAACTAAAAGTAAAAGCGGTTGACAAAGTTCATTTACAATATATATTGCCTGCTCCAAGTGATTCAGATGGATTCATCTTATATTTTAGAAACATTAGAGCTACAGCTCTCAGAAATTGAGCTTTTGCAGAGCATGTTTCCGTCCAATGGGGAATTTCACATCGACGATCCGAGCGCCCTATGCGACTTACAGAGTTTCGTGGATAACGCTGCCGACGGTAGCGGCCCAGCAAAGTACAGAATTCCCGATGAGCTCGCAGCGTGCAGCGGCATGACAAAGGAAATGTCTCCGTCTGATAATGAACTTATTCCCTTACGGCAAATTTCTTTTTTGCTGAAAGTGAACATCACATCTCAGGAAGAAGAATCAACGCAAGTAAGCAAACTTTCCTATGTTATTTCAAATGTATATATCTCTCAATCTAGGTGTCTAAATGAAACAATTACAGTATTGAAAAAGTAAAAAGTATAAAATAAAAACAAAACTGCAAGCCAAAAACATGAGAAAAGTGACATGTTCATGACATGTGCGATACCTATGTTCATATATAGTTGAGGACATGTAATATTATGGGAAATCACACATATATCAGATAAAGTCTAAACCGTCTCTTCCATTTGCGGTAACGGTGACATAGCGTAGTCTTACTTGCATTGAAAGGGAGGTGAGTGGGGGAATACATGTATAACCACACAAACCTTTAGTTCAGCTTCTACGTAACTATAATTTTGTTCTCTGTATTTGTTTTTATGTTCCACAGACAGAACTTGAAGTGCAGTGCAACTTACCACTGGACTACCCTAAATCCCTTCCAGAGCTGAATGTCCAGTCAAATGCCCTGTCAAGGCAGCAGTACAAGGCATTGAATGAAGCTCTGAAAACCCATCTAGAGAGCCTAGAGAGAGGGGAGCTATGTATCACCGAGACTATCCAGTGGCTTCAGGAATACACACTGGAGTATCTGAAACCAGATTTAAGCTCTGCTGAAAGTGCAAGAGTAGTTGCTCCAGAAGAATCAAGCAAAATGGCAACGTCTTCCACTAGCTTCACCCGCCTTTGGATACACAGCCACCACATCTACAGCCGATCAAAACGAGAGGATATTTGTGCATGGGCAAGGGAGAGAGAACTGACGGGTTTCAGCCTCCCGGGAAAGCCAGGCATCATCTGCGTCGAAGGGCCACGTGATGACGTGGACGAATTCTGGCACAAGCTGCGCAGACTCAACTGGAAGAAACTCACGAGTAAACATCGCGAGGACTTCACATCATCCACACGCGATCCCTCTGATAATACACAACATCAGTCAGATGCATCTTTTCAGCGACTTTTCACAGATTTCCAAGAGATCAATTTTGCTGTGAGGGGTTCGAGAGATTATCACATGGACCTTGGGCAGTTCTTTCAGTACTTAGAGAAGCACAGATGTGCGGACGTGTTCAAAATATTGCTAGGAGTCGACGGGAGAGTTTCTCAGAAGGGAACAAGTTAATGTAAAATAACCCTCTTGAGTTCTATGTTATAAAAACTGAATACAGTGGAACCTCTTTATAATAAGGTACCTGACATAGCGAGGTAGTTTCACAGGTCCAGTTTCTATTTATTTAACTATTTTTAAGCCTTGATTCAAGATATATATACTGTAGGCCCCGTTGCAGAAAAAATGCAATCGATTGTAAAGTTGCAATTAATTGTAAGTCAGATCATGTGACTAAATTCGCATATCTGATTGGTTGTAATGCAAAGATTTTCTGACATACAATTAATTGTTTCTTTCTGCAATGGGGTTCAGACAAGGTCAATTTAATGAGCTGAATGTGCTTCTTTATAATGAGGGTTCACTGTATACTATTGACTGTTCGTACCTACATACATGTATATGGTAGCTCTGGAACAGAGGGTTGAAGAGTGAAATTGAAGCATAATGAATCCCCGAGTAGTTATTATAAGTTAGGCATACATGTTTTTATTGTCAATAGGGCATTCTCTTCGAAGACGTGCCTACGACTTGGCATGCATGACTAAAATAACTGCTGCGTTATATACAAATTGCATAGAGCATGGGTTCTTTTAGTCATGCATACCGAGTAGTGGACACGTCTTCGAAGAGAATGCCGTCAATTGATACCACATAATTTGGAAACTTTCATAGAGTATGCTAAACAATTTACAATGTATCTTTGAACAATTATTTAGTATTTTTCTTTGCAAATAACAATAACACACAATAGCATCAACACCAACATGCCTCATAACACATGAGCACTCATATTTCATTTTGTACTTCATCAATTTTGTTAGTCGTCCCGTTATGAATAAATATGAATAAATTATTACAAACACTTGAGAACAAAAATGTCCAAATTAGGTACCATATCAAATGTATTAACATCAACCAGAAATAGTAACATAACATTTTTTCTTTATACCTGTCATACTGTATTTCTAAAGTGTTTTATTTTAGCTTTAAAGGGATCTAGTAACATTGTCCAAGTCTTCAAAACTTCCTTGGAACTATAGTGGTTCTTTCATACCTTGTTGTATTTGTATTAAAAATAGTTCATGAAAAAGGTTTTTTAAATTTGTATTCCCTTTTGTTAAAAAGATATTTACGATTGAAGTGTTTGGAGTTTTAACCGTGTACAAAGTCAGTGCAATGAGTTAGTGAATATCACTTTGCATTTTCGCTCATTACTCAGCCATATACAGTATATGGCATTCATTTAATATGTGAAATTTTCACACATTACTAAGTGGACATATATGAGATCACAACAATACACATTGTATCAACCATTCATCACTTTTTGCACAGTCATGTCAACAGTTACTAGTGCTGTTGATGAGTCCCGGGTACCCGGGTCCCGCCGAAAAATGTTGAGTCCCGGGCGCAAAAATCGATACTCGATTTCCCCCAAAAAAAGCAAGTCCCCTCATTGAACGCAAGAGTTTTCATGTTCATTCAAGTGACATAGATGCGCTCAATTTTTGTCACTTGAATGAACATGTTTTCCCCGCTGGCGTGACATGCCGATCGTGTAATCAACAAATGGGTAAATTAATTTCGGGTACCCGGGACTCGCCCGAAAAATTATCGCGAGTCCCGGGTAGTAAATACTCCCGAAATCAACAACACTAACAGTTACTAGATCCCAGGATGAAGGCCATCCAATCATAAAAGCTACAGTTGGCTTTGTATGAGTTTTGTCAAACAATTGGGGCCATGTGCCTCCTGTAGCGAGTAGGTAGATGGAATACAGTGTTATTGAGGTACCTGATATAGCAAGGCTATTTCACAGGTCATCATCATCATCATCATCTGTACGGAAGGGTAGGTCGATGTCCTGTTGGTCTTCCGGTCTTAAACAGTTGGTGTGTTGCTACAAATTTGAACTATGGGTGGGCGGTCTAGGTTCCATGGGCGTAGATACTTACGTAATACCTATTCATCAGGGGGGGATGAATGAATAGATACATTCTATGTATTTTATTATTTCTTAGCCCTGATACAACAAGCTTTCTGATATAACAGGGTAAATTCAATGGGCTGGAGGTGCTCAATATACAAGGTTTCACTTTATATGGATCATTACCTTAAATATAAATTGATCAAATCACCAATTTGGTTTTCTCGTTACCTGACTGAAGTTCAGAGAGAATACTGTCCGTCTCTACGACGGTTTCTCTCTTCTGCCTTGTTTGCCTGTCGTCAACGATGGGAGGAAACTCCTGGGTATCCTCGATCTGTTGTTGGGTATTGGTTGTGATGCTTTCTGCGTGATGCTGCAGTTTCTCGACCAAATATGGTGAATCTTGTGCACCCATTTCTGTGCGGCAATGAAACAAAATGAAATGTTAACTTTTTTATTTGAAAATTAAATTGCAATAAACAAAAATCGATCCATATCGTGTTTCTTGCTCAATTTATTTGTGTAGATAATATATATTATGTTTTACTTTAGATACAAATTAGTTGAAATTTTTGAATGTTAATGCAAGCGTCTTCACCGAGATGTTTACATTATTATATACATTACATACACAACATTATAACATAAGTCATTGAAATTATATGATTACATTTTTTATTAATTTATTTTTAAGTAATAGTTGTTTGTAGTATTTTAACTATTAATTTTATATCGTTATTGTTAACCGACCTGTATCCTTGTCCCCAAGAAAAAGTTCCCCCTCTTGTTCCGTTAGTTGAGAGAGAAATAGTGGTTCCAATGGGAGTGCGTGGATTGATCCAGTTACAAACAGTATCGTCATAAGAACGGGAAGAACCAATGCCAGCCCCTCCATCTGTCAATATGAAAACAAAAGTTTTAAAGTAAAATTAACTGAATTTCAATTATTATCAAGAGGTCGGCTTAGCTCCCTCCAGTGGTAGAGTGGTCGGACTGATTGTGGGGGGGGGGGGGGGGGGGGGATAATTGGGGGGCACACCTTATGTAATTTTTTCACAAATGTTCCCTTTATGTTTTTGTTGTTCTTGTCAATTTATTGGGGGCACGTGGGTTATCTACTGCCGTCCTCCCTAGCTAAAGAAAACGTTAGCAAGACACATTTTTGGACATTATCATTGAACATTAGGAATGACATGTTCAAATAAAATATCAGTGGCGTAGCTACGGGGGGGGGGGGGGGCACGGGGGGGCACGTGCCCCCCCCCCCCCCCCCCCCCCAATCGTTTGGCAAAAAAAAAAAAAAAAAAAATGTTGAACGACCCGAAATTAAGCCAAATGTGTCGTTATCATTCATTATTATCATGTTTTATTAAATGTGTGATGATAATGATGATATCAATGATAATAAAGAACAACATAACAGTCGTTCCCTAGTAGCAATAGCGCACTATATCAGTTTGAAGAATCCTTCCAAGTGGGAGGCCGCGGGCATAGCGCCTTAATTATGCGAATTGTCAGTCCCGCGCGCGAGGATCGACGCTCCGTTAATACCGCATTTCAGTAGTATAGAGCGCGTAGGCCTAACGAACTGCCTAGCGCATGGTAAATCGTCCACCAGGGGCCTCTGCAAGATCCTGCAGCTGCCTCCCGCTCTTATAGATCTACAACTTAGTCCAAAATGTCTAGGCAAAGACAAACTTCCTTGACTAATTACTTCAAGCCAAATGCACCCGTTCCAAGGCCTACTGTTGATGATCGTGATTATAAGAGCACCAGTCATCTTCTCCAGAGTCGACATCTGCATCAATTGAGCATAGGCCTACTGAACCTAACCCAAGGCACCCGTGTCGTGCACGGTACTTGAAAAATGGGCGACAACAGGCGGTGGACGGGGGAGGGGGGACATGCCCCCCCATATATTTGAAAGTCTGTCTCGGGTATGCACCAAATCGCGCAATTTAAAGCCAAAAATTTGCAAAAGCTCCCTACAGTGGGAGGGGGACACCCCCTCCCATGCCCTCCCCCGCTTGGTCGCTTCGGTCCCTCGCAATGCCCCTCCCACTTTAGAGAACCTTTTGCCCCCTTCTTGAAAATGATCCTTCTACATTAAGCGCACCATTTACAGATCCACCTATAACCAGGAGATACACATGGGATCAACAGCGCGAGTTTTAGTGTGTCCACGGGCGTGGCCACCCGTAGGCCTACAAACAATCCCCACTTTTTTCGAAGTTAAATCTTTTAAAAATCTTACAAAATGCATAATAACAATAATAATGATAAGGACAATAATGACCATACTTCTAAAGTGATATTTTAAACACCAATTTCGAAAATTTCTCCACGTGGGAGGGGTAAACCCCCTCCCACACCCTCCCCCAAATAAGTATAGACATGCACGGACGATGTGAGCGTATTTGAGTCTGGTGTTTGTGTAGGTTCGATTGTGTTTGTATACTATATAGCGGTCTAATCATGAGGGAGATGATTTAAGTAATGATTTCTTGAATTTAGTCTTATCAAATTTCCTTCCAAGGTATGCACCAGATTGCATTATTTCGAGTGAAAATTTGCAAAAGCTCCCTACCGTGGGAGGGGGGACACCCCCCTCCCACACCCTCCCCCCCTCGGGCGCTTCGCTCCCTCGCAGTTGTGCCCCCCCCCCCCCCAATCCGTTGACCCTCGCTACGCCACTGTGTTCAATGATAATGTCCAAAAATGTATGAAAATGTGTCTTCCTAACGTTTTCTTTGGCTACGTCCTCCCACACTCATTGACGGCTTGACCTCAATCAAGATGATCTTTTTGTCCGAATGATAAATGTTGCATCTCTCTACAAACGTTCTTCTGAACTTTATACATGTAGGCATTCACAATAAGTCGGACGATAACCATCACCACTCGCATAACATATTGATACGTACCTCACATCTCAAATGTAAACATAATCCTCTGTCAAAAACAAATACTTTTCAAAACAAGTACTTTTCAAAACAGCAGCAAGATCACCACTCGCGCGAATTGGTTCAATTTAAATATATTCTGCGCTGTTTTGCGTCAGCCTAAATCCAGTCTTGTATTATATACACATTATATATAGAGTCGTATACTGTATAATTATCTAGTATTACTAGTCATGAATTAGACGTTCAAAACTTACCTCACAAACAAAATCGATGCAACACTAGACAGGGAAATTTACTCCAATCTGATAATGTATTTTACGCCTTTTCCGATTCCAGCCCTATATAACAAGCCAATATTTCTCCTGGGAATGGCGGGTTCCAACTCCTCAATGCCCAGCGAAACTATCTAATAAGGTTAATAGTTTGGTGTGTATACATATTGATTGGCTATAATTATGAGACGACTAGAACCGACGACCGTGTGACCTACAATCTGTTTGGTTCAGGATTCAAACTCCCAGCCGACTCGCTCGTACGTTCAACCATCTGCGACACAGTAAATAAAAGTAATTTTTAGCTAGGTGTTCCATCCAGTGACGGATGAATAATGGTAATACAAAGTCATGTGGCTCGAAATACGAATCGCGCGCCAATTAGTTACCAGCGTCCACACGTATAACATGCAACTAGGGAAGATTACCCATAATTCCGGTTCGAATCCAGCATTAGTCTTCCACAACTACCAGTGAAGGGGAACCACACCTATTATGGTCCACACAGACTCATTGCGCAGACTCTGGCTAAGACCATGTGCATGTAGTGTGCCAACTCCTTAGGAGCTTCTGGAGGTGCACACACGCACATGGTGCGAAACATCACCCATGCATGGCCACCAAACTATACATTTCCCCCTAAAAATTTACCTGGCGTTCACACCATGGCCAAGATTCAGAATCACCATGCGAGAGCCAGGTTCGAATCAAGCACTAGAGACTATTACAATGCTATTGTGTAGTAGTTTTGGAGTCAAAGTTTGCCACTCGACACACCCAAATAATATGTGGACGCACTACTGTATTAGATGTCCGCGCATCACCGCGCTTATGAAATGCATCACTGCTAACGACAAAAGACAGGACAAGAGGTGCATTCCATCGTAAACAGCCACTGTCAAATCAAGGAGTTTCAAACACGAACCTCATTGGTCAAATCGCATTCTATTTTTAGAACGTATTCCCTGATAGCAGACTGACGTCTTTATGACGTCTTAATTTGGTCGTAAACTGGTAAAAACGTCATATGTCGTACACACGATGAGAATACGACGTCATTATGACGTATTTTAAAGACCATTTTTGACATGATGACTTATGTCGTATAAAAGACGTAAAATTGACGTCATTATAACATCTTTAAACGACCATTTTTCCACTATTTATTTTTGTCGTAGGAAAGACGTAAAAACGATGTCATTATAACGTCGTTCAAAGACCATTTTTAAGAATGTATTATTGTCGTATAGAAGACATGATAACGACGTCTTTATAATGTCGTTTAAAGACCATTTTTGCCATACGGGTTTATGTCGTATCAATAACGCTATAAAGACGTAAGTTTGACGTCTTTTCAAGACCAATTTTTTGCCATCATGTTTTGTCGTATGGACACCCTTTTTACGACGTTAATGTGACGTATTTCAAAGACCATATTCCAATTGTTTTTTGTCGTATGGAAGGACGTAAAAAATACGTTAATATTACGTCATTTAAAGATCACTTTTTCAGTATTTATTTTTGTCGTATAGAAGACGTAACAACGACGTCTTTATGATGTCTTTGAAAGACTATTTTGCCATCATTTTTTGTCGTATGGACGACCACTTTACGACGTCATTTTGAAGTCTTTTCAAGACTAGTTTTTTGCCATCATTTTTTGTCGTATGGACGACCTTTTTACTACGTCATTTTGACGTCTTTCAAAGACCATTTTTTTCACTATTTATTTTGTCATAAAAACGTCTAAAAATTGACGTCTTGATGATGTCTTTTAAAGACTATTTTTGCCATTATGGTTTGTGTCGTACGACGACGTTAATACGACGTCATTATGATGTGTTTTCAAGACTAGTTTTTGCCATCATTTATTGTCGTATGGACGACCTTTTTATAACGTCATTGTGACGTCTTTCAAAGACCATTTTTTTTCCAATGCTTTTTCGTCATATTAAGGATGTAAAAACGACGTCATTATCACGTCATTAAAAGATTATTTTTAAGTATTTATTTTGTAGTATAAAAGGCTTTATAATGACGTCTTTATATTGTCTTTGAATAGACCATTTTTGCCATTAAGGTTTGTGTCGTACGCACGACAATATTAAGACGTCATTATGACGTCTTTACAAGACTAGTTTTTGCCATCATTTTTTGTCGTATGAACGACCTCATTACGTCATTGTGACGTCTTTTAAAAAACATTTTTTCCAATTATTTTTTGTCGTATAGACGACGTTATTACAACGTGATTATGACTTCTTTCAAAGACATTTAAACAATTATTTTTGGCGTATGGACGACCTTTTTATGACGTCAATAAGACGTCTTTATGTCGTCTAAATGGCGTAATTTATGGTACAAATTGACGTCTTCAAGACGTCTTCAAGACGCCTTTTCGGAAAAAGATACGTCATTAACACGTCAAAATATGACGTCTATATGACGGTAAACGCGGGTGCAAAATCTTCACTTTTTGACGTGAATTTATGACGTCTTTAAGACGACGTACACGACGTGAAAATCACGTCAAATCAATACGTTAATATTACGTCATTTAAAGATCACTTTTTCAGTATTTATTTTTGTCGTATAGAAGACGTAACAACGACGTCTTTATGATGTCTTTGAAAGACTATTTTGCCATCATTTTTGTCGTATGGACGACCACTTTACGACGTCATTTTGAAGTCTTTTCATTAACACGTCAAAATATGACGTCTATATGACGGTAAACGCGGGTGCAAAATCTTCACTTTTTGACGTGAATTTATGACGTCTTTAAGACGACGTACACGACGTGAAAATCACGTCAAATCAATACGTAAAAATCACGTCTTATATTGACCAATAAGACGTCTTTATGTCGTCTTAATAACGTAATTAATGGAACAAATTGACGACTTAAAGACGTCATAAAGACGCCTTTTCGTATAAAAATATGTCATTACCACGTCAAAATATGACGTCTATATGACGGTAAACGCGGGTGCAAAATCTTCACTTTTTGACGTGAATTTACGACGTCTTAAAGACGACGTACACAAGGTGAAAATCACGTCAAATCCAGACGTAAAAATCACGTCTTATATTGACCAATAAGACGTCTTTATGTCGTCTTAATAACGTAATTAATGGAACAAATTGACGACTTAAAGACGTCATAAAGATGCCTTTTCGGATAAAAATACGTCATTATCACATCAAAATATGACGTCTATATCACGGTAAACGCGGGTGCAAAATCTTCACTTTTTGACGTGAATTTACGACGTCTTAAAGACGACGTACACAAGGTGGAAATGACGTCAAATCCAGACGTAAAAAGCACGTCTTATATTGACCAATAAGACGTCTTTATGTCGTCTAAATGGCGTAATTTATGGTACAAATTGACGTCTTCAAGACGTCGTAAAGACGCCTTTTCCGAAAAAATACGTCATTTTCACGTCAAAATATGACGTCTATATGACGGTAAACGCGGGTGCAAAATCTTCACTTTTTGACGTGAATTTAAGACGTCTTTAAGACGACGTGCACGATGAAAAACGACGTAAATTTGACGTCATTTTTACCAGTGTTTGCTATCAGGATATTGGCTGTAGGCCATGTTGTTGGATCATACATAAGCCATATATGGTTTATGTTGGAACTGTGTATGACACTAAATACAATATTTATGTGGGAGTGGTGCATATTTATTAGTGCGTCAATTATTTGCTTTCTTCGTGAAAAATATATCAAATCATAACACGCTTTCCCAGATGCAGTTAATCTTAAGCCCGAATTTCCTATCTAGGTATGCACCAGATTGCACAATTTCAAATTCATAAATGCAAAATCTTTCTTACCGTGGGAGGGGGATACCCCCTCCCAAACCCTCCCCCTCCCTCCCTGCCCCAGCCCTCAAGCGCTTCGCTCCATCGGGACTCATTATTGGCAGTGTGTTGTTGGATCATACATAATGTTGCATAATTATGGTTTATGTTGTGTTGTGTGTGTGTGTTTTGGGGTACATATATAGTGTGTCAATTATTTGTTTTCTACGTGAAAAATATATTAAAACTTTCTGGTCGATCAAATCATATCACGCTTTCCCAAATACAGCCGAATTTCCTATCTAGGTATGCATCAGATTGCACAATTTCAAGTCCAAAAATGCAAAAACTCCCTACCGTGGGAGGGGGGACACCCCCCTCCCACACCCTCCCCCCGCTCAGTCGCTTCGCTCCCTCGCAATGTCTCACTCTCACCTCTGGCTCAAACTTGGCAACCCAGAGTGTGGTTGGGCATGAGCCCCTATACACACCAAAATTGTGAGCCCCCTTGGGGTTTTGCCCCCCCCCCCCCCCCCAATCCAAAACTGCTTCCGGCGCGCCTGCCTCTGACCTAATAAAACAAATATGCAATTTAGCTGATTATCTGTATAATGCTAATTCTACAACAAATTTTCAATGTTGCCAAGGTAACATTGCTAAATTATCTAAAGAAACCTTTAAGCACATGAGAAAAAACAAACAAATATTGGGCTGTCTACAACCTATTATCGCCTACAGGAATAATTCATCATCGATTATAAACGATAGTATCAAAGTGGAAATAACCCAATGATGCCAGGGTGGTAATATTGCTAGATTTCCTAAAGAATCCCTTTAGAACATGAGTAAAAACAAACAAACAAATATTGGACTTATGAACGTCTACAACATAATTGGATCGCCTACAGGAATAATTCATGATCGATTATAAACGATCGTATCAAAGTGGAAATAACCCAATGATCCCAAGGTGGTAATATTGCTAAATTTTCTAAAGAAACCTTTTAGAACATGAATAACAAAAGAAAATACAGTAGGACTTATGATTAACGTCTTCAGGTCTAATGGATACAGGATTCATTCATGATCGATTATAAACAATCGCATTAGAGTGCAAAGTAAAATTCCAATTTTTATAACTATTTACATTGAAAACATTGTTATTATGATCTTGTTTTTGCAGATATTAAAACTAATATAAATACCAACCTGTTTTTAATATTTTCAACATGATTTGCAAATTAATTATTTAGGCATCAACTCTTTGAAATACTAAACAGTCAATACTAACCATTTAAATCTCACATACTAAGAAGCGGGATATATATACGGAACCTATATACGACAACTGATCAGTAAGGTGTTAGACGTAGGTTATAGGATAGGTTTAGGATTTAGGAATAGGATAGGATTATGTGTTACATGTTATAAAAGTGTTGACTGTGGAATATACTACAAGACATAACCATCTCAATTTTTTAATTATTAATAATTAATAATGTAAAAATCGCTTCAAAATATGACGTCAATACGACGTCTTTTCGTCATAAAAATACGTCGTTAGCACGTCAAAATATGACGTCTATATGTCGTGAAACGCGGGTGCAAAATCTTCATTTTTTGACGTGAATTTATGACGTCTTTAAGACGACGTACACGACTTGAAAATCACGTCAAATCAATACGTAAAAATCAAGTCTTATATTGACCAATAAGACGTCTTTATGTCGTCTTAATAACGTAATTAATGGTACAAATTGACGACTTAAAGACGTCATAAAGACGCCTTTTCGGAAAAAAATACGTCAATATCACGTCAAAATATGACGTCGATATCACGGTAAACGCGGGTGCAAAATCTTCACTTTTTGACGTTAATTTAAGACGTCGTTAAGACGACGTACCCGACGTAAAATGACGTAAATTTGACGTAATTTTTACCAGTGTCTGCTATCAGGGTTACCTTTTCCTGGATTTGTATTCTATTTCTTTTTGTGGCATGTGATTGTCATGATTGTTCTATTCGGGGAAATGTCTCGAAATCGGGGATTTTTCGGAGGCAAATAGGAATTCGTGTTATTTCTGGTGGCCAACTCTGAAAAAGTGGCCTAGAAATCGATTTAGGGAGTTCTGAATTATAGTGATAGGAGACAAGTATTTTCTGAAAGAGTAAACCCTATAGAGCTCAGGAAGTTGCTTGTCTCCAGAATTGAAAATTTGTTTCCTGGGAGATATATGGTTGCCATGGTAACCACTTCATACATTTTATAGAAAATTACAATATTTCGAAACATTATTATTTTAAGGCCATGGTGAGTAAACTTTCTTGCAAAAAAGATGTTTTCAGATGTGGGAAAGATGCCCAATCTGCATAAACAAAATGGCCGCTAGCTCTATAGAGGCATTTCTGTTTCGTACTCTGATTGTCAAAATGATGACAAGAACATTTTAGCTGATAAGTAGCACAGACATAAACAAAATAATGCTTACAATTTTCATTTTTAATTGACTAAAACGTCCATTGTATAGTCGATAATTCACAATTTTTCGTGCATCAAGATAATTATAGCATTTTCCCATTCTGTACCCGATTGAAGGTTTTCATTCCTAACACTACAGAGTGAGTCAGAAAAAATGTCCCATCTTTTAAAAGTTGTCTTGTTTGAAGTATGAACATTTAATCATGGATTTTATGATATTTCTTGGTAGAGTTATCCTCCCAGCATATCTTGGTACCCTTTTCATTTAAATCTCTGCACGCATGACTGAACATCAGACAATCTTTAGTACTATACGCTACACTACATCTCGACTATTAGGATCGACATTATATGCATAATTAGGCAGGCTTCCTTCGACGCTTCAATCTGAGGAAAGCTAACTGGGACAAGTTTGCTGAGAACCTTGACTTCTCCGTCCTGGACATGCCATATCCATCAAAACTACGACACTTTTGCCGAGCTTTTCCAGAAATCCTCAAGGGCGTCCCTAAGGGTACCGCACCAGCTACATTCAAGGCTTGATGGGCCACTCCAAAGTGTTGTACGAAGGCTGTAGTATTGTTATAAATTAATAGTTGCACAAATGGCTTTTAATAGTAATAAATGTATAAGTGGCTTTCCGTACTGTTTGGACTCTGCAGATAATGGACCTTTTGAGAAAAACAATTTTAAATGCTAATAGACTACAGTCAAACCTGTCTATAGCGACCGCTCAAGGGACCGGCGAAAAGTGGTCGGTGTAGACAGGTGGTCTCATTAGACAGGTGGGCGTCCATTTTGAATTTCTGGTCGCATATTGTGCCTATATGCACATGTGTAATTAATTGGCATCTGTACACGCACGTGTCCAGTGGACAGTTTAACATCTGAACGCTTCAATCTTAAATATCTTGTTAACGAAAGGGAAATTCTAAAAACCGAAACCTGTCCCATGCTTCTATTGTTAATACGAATACAGCAAGGTATGAGGGGGTATGAGGGAACCACCACCATTACAATTTGACTGTGAGGATTTGGACAATGTTACTAGATCCCTTTAAAATAGACTCCTACCACATTTCTAACTATTAAAATCGTACAATACGCTTAAACCCGTTCAGGGCCCCGTTGCATGAAGATATACAATCGATTGTAAGATGCAACTAATGGTAAGTCAGATCACGTGTTTTAGATGCGCAAATCTGATTGGTTGAAACGCGTAAATTTCTGACTTACAATCAATTGTAACTTACAATCGATTGTATCTCTTTCTGCAACGGGGCCTAGGACTGATTGATTAAATTGGTTAAGTGCCAACGAGACTATTTTGCCAAACCACGTCCACGTAATAAATTATTAATACTCAGTAAATAGTACTCCGCGCAATTGTTGAGAAACTAAGCGGCTGTTCAAACATCAGATAGAAGGACGCGATTTTATGATACTTATAATTATTTTAATAAATGTTCACTCTTGTGTACACATATAATTATCATTTATAATTATGTACTGAAAATACGTTTGAAAAATATATACGAAAATCTGTCGAATTCCTTATACTCGATGTAATAATGACCCTGGAATCCCATATATTAGAGACTAAAATACTTGAATCGAAATGTGATAGCTAGGTGACCAGCCAAAGTCAATCTATAAGCTGTCTGAAGTTTATTGTCATTATAAAAGTTTGTTTTATGCATTGACCTGCTCAGGATTGGAGCCTTGAGTGACCAGAGGCGACCGAGTTGATGCCTTGGTCACTCAAGCGCTAATTTTGTGGTCGCTATACACAGATTTATATGTACTTCGGGACCCAAATAGGGTGGTCGCTGGTCGCGTTAGGCAGGTGATCGCATTACGCAGGTCGCTTAACACATGATTTTTCAGGGGAGGACCAGAGAGCGGTCGTTATGAGCAGGTGGTCGCTATAGACAGGTGGTCGCATTAGCAGGTTTGACTGTACTTTGAAAAAAATCTAAATAGGTTTTTAAAAAGTTGTTGATGATATCTCTATTGAATCATTATTTTAACAAAACATCAAATGCACAATTTTGTATGAAAAATGGCTAAAACCAATGAGTTTTTTTTAGAGAGCGCCCTCTTGAGTTGTAACTGCTCTTTTTGAATGATAACAGGGGTTTTACTTAGTCGTTTGTAATTGTGTATACTTTTCGAGCATGTTGGAGTTATAACTATTAGTTTGTACGTAATGGTGCAGGTTTTGGTTATTACTAAAGTTAAGTTTGACCAATACTCAACTACCCTTTAAAGCCACTTGGGTTTATTTTCACAAATGTGAAGGATGTATAAATATTTGTTTAAAGATTACATGTTGGGGCACAATATTTCAATATTTCACTTGTTGGATATAATTCTTGATATGTCAGCTATTTCTAAACGGATTATGATCAAACAAACGTTGTTTTGTTTAGCAATAATAATAATATACTCGATTTATTTAGCGCCTAAGATTATGATTGATAATCATCTCTAAGCGCTTTACAATGATATATTAGTCTTGCAGTTCCTATACACTCAGTTAATTGTCCATATACTCCATACCTCACAAATAATAAGCGCGCTCTATAAACCAAAACTGTACTGAAAATTGACTTACCAAACCTCGTTCACAAAATAAACGAAACTTAATAAAGAAAAAAACTAGTATAGGTAAATCTGTTTCCCAATTTTTTCCCGGCCGAGTCCGCCTCCCAATTTTTTTCGACTCGATCCTCTCAGTTTTTTAGCATTTGAATTCATAACACGGTCATTCAAAAACATTTTGTTTTCATTCGAATTAAAACGTGTTTCTTTTTTCGTAAAATTTTCATTCAATTTAAAGCGAGACGATTCGCGATTACGTAATAACGCCTTCCGTTAATTCAAATTCGTTTCTTTGCATACAATTTCACAAGTTTTGCAGACAAAATAAACACGTTAATCATGTTACTCTCACCCAGTATAATCATATAACCCCGCTAGCTTAGTTCCATGCTACATCCATTACAAATTGTATGGTTTAGTATAAGCAACAAACATTTTACTTGTCCTCATTAAATCAACACTAGGCTATATAGCAACTGAACGATCATGTGTTACGTATGTACCTATTATACCTAGCCACATCATCGATATATAATTAGCATGGAACTAAGCTAGTGTCTTTTTATGAATATACCCTGGTATACGTGCATGTAATGCAAAGTGCCCGGGGGGGGGGGGGGGGGGGGGGGGGGCACTCAACTATATTGCTGTACACACGCGCGACCAAAAAAACGCGTAAAAAGGGTACTTTTTGCCGATCATGGCGCGTGACGCGCGTGACGCGTTTAGGGTGTCAAAAAGGCCAACATCAGAAAAAAGGGTATGTTTGTGGAGTTAAACAAATACGCGTTTAGGGTATCTTTTTCTCCAAACTTGTTCAATTGACGTAAACCTTGTTTAGGGTTATGTTTTAGGGGTTATACTTGTTTAGGGGGCAAAATTGTCAAAAAAGCACGCGAAAATACTTGAATAGGGTATAAATTTGACCAATGGATAAAACTTGTTTAGGGTGGGTTTGAAAAACCTGTGGTCGCGCGTGTGTACAGCAATATAGTTGAGTGGCCCCCCCGGGGCAAAGTGTGTGTTCAGAGATGTATTTCTTGGAGTGGCGTACCATCCTGGGACATCACGGGGGGGGGGGGGGGGAGTCATGAGTGTTGTTTTTTATATAATTTATTTGGTGGTCATGATCTCTTTTAGGCCATTTATATTTGTGTAAATTATATGTAGTCTTTATTTAACATGTTAAGAACAAACTATGAGTATAAGGCTATAAGCTCAATCACAATCATAATCACAATCTGAATCACAATCACAATCTGAATCACAATCACAATCTGAATCGCAATCACACTGTTCACAATCAAAATCTGAATTACAATCATGATCACAATTACGATCATGATCACAGTCACAATTACCATCTCAGTCACAATCTCAATCACCATCCCAATCACAATCACAATCACGATCACGCAACACAATCATTAATGAGTTTGATATGGGAGGCAAGTACATTACCCACTGTATATGGAGCTTTTGTACTTTTGGGCTTGAAATTGTAAGATTTGATGCATACATAAGACATACATTTCACATAATATACATGTATGACAGAGTAAAATGTATTGAATCAAACATACATTTATTGTATACACTTTTGAAAATGGTGGGAGAGGGGTATTACCCTCCATTTTCAAATGTGGGGGGGGGGGGGGGGCATGATGATCCCCTGTGTCTCCCGCCTGTTCACGCCCATGTCACTTATTTGGTATGCAAGGAGTTTTTTTTTAACACATCACCGGATATTGAAAAATAATGCCAATATATGCTATATAATTTATTTGTTTCATTTAGATGAGAAACTTGTCCATATATACCATAGGTTTGTTATGATAGGCGAATTTGAATGAAAACTTTGTTATTTTGAACGACCCAATGTGAAATTGAATGATCCGGACGTCCGATTTGCCATTGTTGACGAAATTGAATGCAAACTGCGCATTTGTATAGCGGTTGTTAAATTGAATGATACAAGTGCTACATGTAAATCGATTGACCAAATAAGTAAATCAAATGAAAAAAGTGCTATTTTGAATGACATTTACACGCCGACAGCTGTATTTCGCGAATTGTAATGAACTTTGTATCAAAACGAACGAAATTGACCGAGAAATCCTATAGTATTACAGGGGCGGATCTAGCTTTTTGCTAAGGGGGGGGGGGGGTTGACCCAATGACGATGCGGAGCATCGTCCATGAGCCGCGAAGCGGGGATTTTTTTTTTGCTATTTTGAACCCCCGTAAGTGATTTTTTTCACTTTTTTTCACTTTTTTCACTGATACATTTTCACTTGGCAGCCCAAGGGGGGGGGGGGGGGGGGCGGTTAAACCCCCTAACCCCCCCCCCCCCCCCCCCCCCTAGATCCGCCAGTGTTTCAGTGATATGACTTGACAGGGCTCAGGGGGCTCATTATCTATTGTGTAGATTATATTTATTTAAGTATTTTCCATTCATGTAGTACTGCCTTTGTTGACGAAGACATAAAGTGATTTTCAAACAAACTAAACAGAAATATAGGCGAATGGGCGGGAGGGAGGGGAAGGAGCCAGTAGACAACACTAACTAATGTGGACTTCGAAATCTCCGTATAGTACGATCGCGCGCAGCGCACGAAATGCAGCTAGCTCCAGGCAGGTACGGTACTTTCCACCGATCTTAGATCAGTGGTACTTTCTCGTCCTCGAAAAATGAGCGGAGCTCGCCCGTTATAGCGCGGGCGCGCGGCGGCCCGCGGCCCGCCGGCCGACCGACGACAAAAGGTAGCGCGCTGCTAGCTAGCTGTAGCTGCATTATGCGGCCGCGGCCGTTCATGTGTATGCATATTACATACGTACAGTTTTTGACCCCATATATTGATATGATAGTCGATCGAAAATAGGGCAGCAGACGCCGTACGTACGCGTACGATACGCAACGTGTACGTACCTATAAAACTCCTAAAAGCTGCGGTAAAATAAACACAGCACAGCAGACAAACCAGAGTTGCCTTCGGATGTTGTGATTGCGTTTTCGAGACATTAATGTACCTTTTAAGTTTACTCAAGTTTAACAGGATATCGAGCAGAAGGACGAAATAATGGCACTTGAGGAGCTAATGCGAGAACTTTTTCTCAACCCAATCAATCTTGGACTGCTGTCGGTATGTGGGTTCCTGCTGTACAAAATAGTGAGAGGCGACAGGACACCTCCCGAGCCACCACAACCACCAAGGCTACCAAAAATGAAGAGGCGAGACTTCCAAGTTCCACAACTGAAAGAATATGATGGTGTTAAAAACGAGGGCCGTATTCTTATTGCAGTAAACAACAAGGTTTTCGATGTTTCGAGAGGCAGACGATTTTATGGACCAGGTTCGTATTTTAAATTGAATTATTATTAATCCATGCAGCGCAGCCTCCCATTCCCAAGTCAGAGCAAGACAACAACTTAATTAAAGGCCAAATCAATCATTAATTCCCTTATTAAAATTGACAACTCCTTTGAATTGTTCGCTACCTTTTAATGACATGAAAATAGGTAAAGAAAAACAATTTAGTTTGTTGTGAAGTTGCCAATATAAACGAAGTAATGTGATTTCAAAAAAGACATTGCGTTACCAATACCAATACCATTTTACCAATTTAAGGATTTTCCTAAATGATTGTACAGTAATCTACTCACTAAAAAAGATCATAAAAACATAGTGTAAGAAAGGGTACAGCCACAGATGTACAGCGTAAATGGTCATACTCATGTAGTATGACCATTTTACACACAATGCACAATTTTTGGGGGGTGTTGCATAATTATAAAGAGTTGTGATCAATCAATTGCAAAGTTGCAATTAATCGCAATTAAAGTCATTGATGGATTCAAAAATATAATGAGTTACGCATTGTCTGCATGCGCTCTGTATCTGTAGTTATTGCCATAGACCATGTAGACGTCTATAATACTTATCGCAGGGTGGGATGCCGCTAAGGGGAACGTGCAAACATATGGGTGATTGTTCGAACGGGAAAGTCATTGAGTATTGATATTAGAGCGCACAGAGAAAGCGCGCGCTGAATACGTGCATGTGTTTATGCACCAATCTATAGACTCAATAGATGTTTTATTCATAGCATATTGGTGAATTAGAAATGGACAAGGCAGGCGCGAACAGAACTACGAGTACGACGTGAATATGCCGCCATATTGAGTTTATGTCAATTCCTTTTTTTGAGATCGGTGGATAAGCACACGATGTGATGCACTGATCTAGAATCCCCGAGTTCACGGGACAATGCTTATAAGATCATATACCCGTATCCGAGAATTTGAATTCGGTATCCGACCTTCACGGTCGGATACCGAACGGCTATCCGTACTAATCCGTTTTGACTCGCCACTACTTTAATCACACATTTCTTTAAAAGAAGCTTTAAAAATGACTGTGGTAAAGTCATTTCCTATCAATATTCGTTGTCCTGAAGACAGAAGTTTACTGGTGTATAATTTCGGCTTTTTTCTCATATCTACAATATAAGATTGGACATGTTTTTTTTGTTTTTTTCACTTTCATTAAAAAGATATTTACCCATTCTTAACTATCCACTGGATTGTCATAACCGTGTACAAAGTCAGTACAATGAGTTAATGAATATCACTTTGCATTTTCACTCATGATTACTCGTCCTTATAACATCCATTAAACATGAAATGTTCACACATTACTCAGTGGGTATATCAGATCACAACAATACACATTGTTACAGCCATTCATCACTTTTTGCACATGTGACATCTGACATGTCAACAAAGTACTTAGACTACTTAGTTCTTGAATGCCAGTCCAAGGAAGACTTTTTGAAGTGCTGAAGGTAGAAACAGTTGTAAATTGCATTATTATTGTATCGCTCACGAATAGTACCATGCCAATTGCCATTTATAATTACATAATAGCCTCATGCGACATTGAAAAGCTTATAGATGACCTTCTTTTCTTTATCTAATTTTGAAGAAGCTTTTGAGACTTCATTCCATAGAGGACATTTCTTTCATAAGCTCCATCCTTCAGATTACAATACCTTTTGTCATTCATGATGCTCAAGGACGTTTATATCAGGCGGAGTGAATTCTTTGTATTGAAGTAATGTTTGTTGTCCAGATTATAGCTGCGGAAAGGAATTAAAATAGATCATTGAGAAAGAAAAATGGTATGTCTACTAGACTCTATTAATACTGGTATTTGTAATTTAAGTAGGTTTCTCTTGTAGCAACCCCTAGAGCAAGCTCCATTTTAACCCATCAAGGACGATGGCCCACATATTTGTAGTTTGGTAGTCCTACATTTAAACATAAGGTGTACAAGGAGAAAGCGCATAAATTTCTCTATTTTTAGAAACTCTATTTTGTTACTGTACCTGCTTTCGTTATTTTTTAATGATTTTTAATAATGCCAAGATCGCTGCAATTAAAGGGTACCACCACCCAAAAATAATATTCTTATCAAAGAAAGGTAACATCTTTAGTATTCCTTTCCATCAACAAGTTCACAAAAATATGTTTCCAGAAAAGAAAAAAAGTAATTGGAAACGCATCACCATTCTAAAGCATGCGTTCATGAGGTCTGAATTACGCAGATTGCTATGTGTGCGGTGAATTGCAACGTGTGCAGAGCGAACGAATCGCCCGGGAATCTATTGTTTACAAACGTGCTTGTGAATAGCATTGGCGCACTCGCAAATGGTTGGCCCGTATGGAACCAGGAAATAGCAGTGGTTCCGTAAGTGGTGGAAATTAATTGCTTTGTTTATGAATTACACAACCCTTTTCAAAATGTTGGGTATCTATTTGATATCATGGTACTAAAACATATAATAATGTGTTGTTCTTTGCCTGGTGGTCCCCTTTAAGGAAAATCCTCAAATTGGCAACACATTGTCATAGTTTCAAAACTGATTTGGGGGTTCAAATTGGCACCTTTGCGACATACCGTATTTGCCGGTGTATTAACCGCCCCTTTTTTCTGACGGGAGAACCGCAATAATGGGGGGAGCGGTTAATACACGGATATAAGAAAATTGTACACTCAAAATGCCTACTTGAGGAAAACAAGTTTTTTTGTAGACACCTTGTAGTGCTGTTGGAATATATCCAATGTTGGTTTAGCCTCCCAAAAGAGCTTACTGTAGTACGTAGCATTTATCAATATATATACATTTTCTCATAATCAAAGTAGTGGTTAGTGAAAAATTGCATATTTAATGAGCAGTAACACACTGTTGCTCATGAATATTCATATATTAGACTCTACTGGGGATTCCCTTTTTTTTGGAAGAGTCAATTTATATGTAGGGGTAGGCCTGAGTCATGTCGGAATTTTTTTGTTCCGGAATCCGCCGGTGTTGTGCCGGTCGGAATCCGGTGTTCCGATAAAAAAAAAATCTGCCAATGAATGATACAGAACGAACACGCACTAGAAGGTCTGCCATGGTTTCGGCAGCGCAGGCATGCAGGCCCCGCGCTGCGAGACAGGCCAACTCAACTGCCTTGACTTTGCAAGCAAGTTGCACTCTTAAAAAGTGCCGAAAAGGAACGAAAATGTCTCTTATTTTACTTACATGTTTGTATGGCTTTTAAAATAAATACGAGAACAATTACCTGCAAAAACAGCAACAACAAAAATGCGCTGATTATATCTCGAACATTTTCTAACTCGCTCGAAACTGCATGAACTGAAGCTAATACAACGACACGAATAAGTCAACACTAACTTATATACTTTGCGTGCAGGCTATAGGGTCTATTTTCCTATGCGAGATCCATCCGCTGGGGATTTCCCCAATTCCTGGTGGATCGATCTCGCGCAATAAAAATAGACCCATAACCTACACACAAAGTATACCAGTGATATGGCGGGCTGTGTCGGAGCATTATTAGTACCGATATCGATAGAGGGCCAGGCGGACTGGATATGTCAACGTTTGAGAAACGTTTGATGACGATATGGTACGGCGCAGCTAGCTAGCTAGCTCTGACTGATAGCGCTAGCAGCTGCATGACTGTGCGGGGCGCGCCGGGGTAGCTAGCCTAGTCGATCGTTAGATCGGCTTTCATATAAACGCAGCGGATTTCTTGTCGTTGTGTTGCATTCGACATCGTCTTTCTTGTACTTTTTTGTCATTTGTTTTCTTCTGTTAGTTTTCTAATTTCTACTACAAAATATGAATTTTTGAGGAAAAAGAGGTTTTCCGTGATTTTCATTGGAATACCGGAATGGAGAAAACATTACCGGAACACGCACACACCGGACGGATTCCAGTATTCCGTCCGTTCCGACCCAGGCTTATGTAGGGGTGTTCAAATGTTTGCAGGTAAACTATGTTGAATATTTAGAAGATTCCTGTTAAATATTTTGTAAAAGACAAGATAATTTCAAAGAATCTTTCAAAACAGAGATCACAAAATGTACCTTGATATTTATTTCCTTTTTAGCTCATCCGGCCCGAAGGGCCCGATGAGCTTATGCCATGGCGTTGCGTCCGTCGTCCTTCCGTCCGTCCTTCCGTCCGTCCGTCCGTCCGTCCACAGTTTTCAAAATGCTTCTTCTTCGTTATTTTTCAACCGATTTTGATTCTGATTGTTTCATAAGATAGGGCTAGGAGGGGGATTTAAAACTTCTACACAGAATCGTGAAATTCATTATCTATGCTAATTTATGCAAATTTATTCGAAATCACAAAAAATGCTTCTTCTCCTTCATTTCTTGACCGATTTTGATTTGGTTTGCTTTATCTGGTAGAGCTAACTTTGGTACACTAAACTTCTACACAGAATTTCGAAATTTTTCTCCATTAATTAATTATGGTAATTTATGCAAATTTATTCAAAAAATCACAAAAAATGCTTCTTCTCCTTCATTTCTCGACCGATTTTGATTTGGTTTGCTTTATCTGGTAGAGCTAACTTTGGTACACTAAACTTCTACACAGAATTTTGACATTTTTCTCCATTAATTAATTAATTATGGTAATTTATGCAAATTTATTCCAAAAATCACAAAAAATGCTTCTTCTCCTTCATTTCTCGACCGATTTTGATTTGGTTTGCTTTTTCTGGTAGAGCTAACTTTGGTACACTAAACTTCTACACAGAATTTTGAAATTTTTCTCCATTAATTAATTATGGTAATTTTTAATTAATTAATTAATTTATTTTTTATTTTTTATTTATTTATTTATTTATTTATTTTTATTTATTTTTATTTTATTAAAAAAAAAAAAAATTTATGTCCATTCCAGGGCATCAAATTTTTATTTTTTGACCAGTTGAAAAGTGTACCACATGAAATTTGCGATATTTGATGTTGCGAGATGCCGGATGAGCGCTACGTCATTGACGTTCTGGTTATAAGTTCTTTCATGATGAAAGAACTTACCTTGGGTAAAGGTTACGATGAAAGTTTCATCGTAACCTTTACCCAAGGTTTTTCTTTAATCCACCCTTTATTTTGGGAGATACCAAATCACGTAAGTTCAAGCTTTCACCACGCATATTTTTGTCTCCACTTGCAACTGTTACGATCACAATTTCTTATCCCGTGAAATATCTTGGATTTTACAGTTTTCAGGTGTAGATTCAACAAGATATTAACTTGTAACAAGGAATAACATTTTAAGGTTTTCTCATCTCCAGTTTGATTAATTTTGTGAAATCTTCCGTTTTGTTTTCTAGTGTTTAGTGTAGTCCCATGTATAGTGTTCCGTGTTGTATTTTGGTAACTCAACAAATCTTACAAATTGATCGGGGAAGGGGCTCATAATTTCCTTTATGGGCTTCAAAGACTTCAGTAAATTTAAGTATATTTCATAGACCAAAACTCTCTGCAAAGAAGGATGTTTTTACTTATCCTCGGCACATTTTGACCATCTAAAAATCAAGAATTATACTATCAACATTTTTTTTTCATGGAAAACCCCAAAAGTTAGGGATGCGGTTAATACACCGGAGCGGGTAATACACAGACAAATACGGTACTTCATATTTATCTTGAATTTTAATAACCAAATATTTTCCACCTTTTTTATGTCAATAGAAGGTAAAAAAAAAGTTAGGAGTTGCCAATTTGTTGAGGAAAATAATGATCAATTTTGCCTTGAAATAGCTCTCATCCTTGATGGGTTTAGTCAACGCTCGAAATTAACATTTTTTGCTGGTGGCCCGGTCGGGCCAGTAAAATTAGTGTTTTTCTAATTTTGCTGGCCCGAAACTAAAATATGCTGGCCCGAAAAAAAAAATAAAGAAAAACGTAAGTAAAATGAAGTATGGATCTGATACCGAGTGATAGCTTTTTGTAGACTTTAATCCAAGTCATTAATATGTGAATCATTGATAATATCATCCTTAAAATCACAGCCCTGATTATATGAAAGAAATGGACTTATCTTGGGGTCACCAAATCATGGAATTTAGGAAGTTTCAATGTACGATTTTGAAGTTTGATAGTACTTACAATGTACTAACACAAATATACATGTGTGGGACTGGGCTAAAAACATTTTCTTTTAAACAAATTCGGAAAACTTTATTGCATTTCTAGAGTAATATAATATTTAGAAACAAACAAAATCATACCTTCTTATGATTATTCCTTCATAATTCATGTCAAACTTTATAAATCATATGGAAGAGGAATTAAACCCTATTCTTGCCGATACAAATCACGCCATACGAGTTTTATTGCAAGCACAGTGAATGAGTAGTATGCTTGTGTATAGGGGCAAGCCTAGTGCACTGCATGCATGCACTGTGGTGCACATTATACTTCCTGCCTAGGCTGGATGTATCATGTATGCACACACGTGGTTGGCAAAACAGCTGAAATAGTTGTAGTTTACCGATCACACACCTTCTGAAAGTAGTTTAAAATTGATTTAATTTATTATGCAAGTTGAAGGGAGGATGTTCATATGAGGCAATAGCAAAAAAACTGAGGGGGGGGGGGGGGGGGGGTGGCGGGGAGAACAATGCCTTGTTTATGTTTATGAACGTGAAAAGTGCGCTTTGCGACATTTGCCTCAAGATAACTCTTGAGGCAAATGTCGGAAAGCGTTCTTATTTGAACATTTTTTACTTCTTTTTGCTTTCTTTTTAAATCACAATTCAAGTGTTTTCTGTATGGTATTAAATTTGCAAACATAGACCATTATTTTCTGCACCATGGTTTCAATATTTGGTGGCCCGATCGGGCCAGCAAACATTGGTTAAATGATTTTTTTACTGGCCCGACAACAATTTTTGGTGGCCCCGGGCCATCGGGCCTGTGCTAATTTCGAGCGTTGGTTTAGTAAAGCAGTGCTCACCATTAACTAGCACTTGCTGGGCATAACTGATCTAATTTGGTTGCCCAATCTAGCACCTAACATTTCTGTTCAACTACGAGAGAAAATTGTAATTCCTTTACAGTGTAAAATTTATCGAGAAAAAACCCCTACACAATTGATTTTCCCTTTTTTCTCATTGATTTGTTTTCCGGGCAAGTAGATTTTCGGTTAGAGCAAGTAAAATGATTAGTATGAATGAATTTGTACGTAGGGCTAGGCCTTCAGATTATGTTTGAGATGTGGTTTTATGGTCTGCAAGTTTGTACATTTTACAAATTGATAAAGATTAGTAATTATGTTTTATGAATCTTGATTTAAACATGTTTACTTACAGAGTACAAATGAATGAAGGTCTAAGTCTGTCGAGTTTCATTTCATAGCAACATAAATTGTAAATTATACTGGGTAGTGGGTAACCATATAATGTACTGGTAGTAAAGTTTGTGAACTGGAAAAACTGTTGATGTGCAAGCGCAACATTTCTCAATTTTCAGGTGACTGGCCATTTCTGGTTTCATTGCCTTTTCTAGTATCACCTCTAAGAGTTGCCATACTAGTACTAAACCAGTTATTAACCAGCGTTAAAGGGATAGTTGAGTATTGGTCAAACTTAACTTTAGTAACCAAAACCTGCACCATTACGGTACAAAGTAATAGTTATAATTTCACCATGCTCGAAAAGTATACACAATTACAAACGACTAAGTAAAACCCCTGTTATCATTCAGAAAGAGCCGTTACAACTCAAGAGGGCGCTATTTTAAAAAAATCACTGGTTTTGGCAATTTTTCATACAAAATTGTGCATTTAATGTTTTGTTAAAATAATAACGACTTTTTAAAAACCTATTCAGATTTTTTTCCAAGTAGTCTTTTAAAGCATTTTTACATTTTTTTCTAAAAAGTCTAAATATCCCCCGTTGATTGCCGGTGAAGAATCTTTTGAATAAAAATATACTTATGGATATTTCAGCCGTTTCTGAACCAATTTTTATCAAATAAAGTTTATTCTGTCATTAAAATTGTATGTTCTTTCAAATTTGACAGTCAGTTCTCATTATCTCACAAAAAAATATCGGGGGGCACTTCGGGAAATACCAATACTCAACGGTACCTTTAAGGCACACTTACACATTGTATCTTTTTTTCTTTATTTGTTGTTGTTTTGTTCTTTGATAAATACATTTCTGTTCCTAGATGAATGAGAATATGAGATCACTCTTATTTCAGATAACAAATGTTATTTTTTAATGATTTTTGTATTTATTATTTTTTATTAATACGGACGCATAATGCCTGTGTAAATTAGGCAATCTAGAATGCACAAAATTTAGCTCTAGCATGTGGCGCTACTTGAAATCTATGTGCACTATTCTCAGGTTACGCTTGGTAATTAAGGTACAGTTTAAACCTGCACAATCATCTTGTGCTCCAATTAAAGGGATAGTTGAGTTTTGGTAGAGAGGGCACTACACATAATAATTTTTTGTGAGATAATGAAAAACTGTGTGCAAAATTTGAAAGCTCTACATGATATTTTAATGGCAGAATAAACTTTATTTGATCAAAATCGGTTCAGAAACAGCTGAAATATCCATAAACGTAGCCATTTGTAATAAATGTGGGGCCCTGCAAATATTAGATAATTTGGAACCAACCGTTAACATTTTTTGAAAAATGTTTCCTCTTTTCAAAAATGTTCAAAAGAAGTTTTTTAATAGTTGGGCAATTCCAAGCAAACGCCGTGACGGTCAGAGGCTGTTTCTCACAATGAAAGTCCAAATAACTCATAAAATCTAAATATCTAGAACCAACTTTTGATATGCATCTGTAACCACTATCCTACCAATAATTTACAATAGGCAAGAAAACCAAAATTCCCAATAAATTATTAATTATGAATATCAATATCTGCCGTAACACCGTGACGGCAAAAAGACATGGGTTTCTTACATGCTAAGAAACTAAGTAAACTCTGTGAACTACAGGAACATTTTGCACTTTTGTCACATTGATTCTTTGTACTAGACATCAAGCTAGAACATCCAAATAAAAATGTAGAAAAAATCCAATGCTCATACATGTAGTAAATATGATATCATAAATGTATCTATGCACTGTAACGCCGTGACTGTAACGCCGTGACCTCTGAATTGTACATGTTATATATATGGGAGATATTAAAGAGATGAATAATATGATATAATTTTAATGTAGTGATCCAGAATCAATAAAGAACTAGATGAATGGGTGATATAACCAAGATGCTATTAAATGATCATCCGCATGACACAAATTTGCAGCACAGTGCCCTCTATTGATCAAAAAATCTTTTAAGACATAATTGAAATTCTTATCTATTTCAGAAGTTAGTTAATGGAACCATCAAATATTAAAACCAAAATACATACTTAAATGTAACAATGAAATATGAGACCTTTGACATCTGACCTTTGACCTTGTTTCTCAAAATAACATACAAATGTTTAATTTTTGGTCTGCACAGTGCATATTTGCAAGTGATTTGTTTCATGTAACATGATTTCAGAGTTAGTAAATGTTTGTTTTTGAATTGGTAATTATCCGAGTGACCTTTGACCTGTGCCCCAAACAGTTTCAGAAAATTGTCTTTTACCTACAGTACTCTTTCTAACATTGATTCTGGGACTTAATTGTGAGAACAAAAAACAACAACAATATTTTGACCTGTTGACCTATGACCTCCCATGACCCCATTCCCTAATCAGGTCATATACTTCACTGGACGCATACCAGTATTATTATCATGTTATCCTTCAAGGATTCTCAAACTATCTTGATAATAATATAATTTTTGCATATTTGTTAGCGTTGTGACCTTTGACCTTTGACCTCATGGACCAAAATCATATCCAATAATCCGTACCTCTAAATACATGGATTGTACAAAGTTTGAACGAAATCCATCCAACGATTCTTGAGATATTGCAAAAAAAAGAACACTGATGTACAGATGCACATACAGACAGACGGACATACAACCCATACACATACATGACTCAGGTAACTTTGAGATGGAAACATTATCAACTGACCCTATTCATATAATTATAGCATGAGCAATGCCCAAGCATACCTACAAAAAATATCTTACACTATTTGATTATGTCTACTGTGTTATGTCAATGGGAATCCAGTAGGTAGCGTCACGGCGTTACACAAAACGTAACGCCGTGACCAAATTGATATTGATTATATTAATAAGTGGTAAAAGATAATGCTGCTATTCAGCATGCATATTATAGCCCTATGGGCTAATACAGAGAAAACAAAAAATTATTTCATTCTCATTCATATTTTTCCTGAAATATTAAAAACATATGTTTTTAGTGTAACGCCGTGACATATTAATGATTGTAAATGAGACAGTCACTGAAGCGGAACGAAGAGCGAAAATGACGAAATTTATATTTATCTGAAAAATTGAAGCAATGATCCTATCAACACTGAAATAAAATTTTATGAAAACTCCTTTTCGCAGTTCTTTTATGATTAATATTTAATTGAATGTTTTGTGAAAATAACTGAAAATTAATTTATGCTATATATTAACAATAAAATAATAGTTTACAATTTTTTTTTTCAAAAACAAAATACATTTTTGGAAAGTTCAATCTTTTAGCTTTCATTTGATACCAAATTTGTTATGGTACAACGAATTTGAAAAATCAGTGGTTATGTCAATGTTTGCTTGGAATTGCCCAGTTGTTGATTATCTCTCTATCTAATCAGTATTTTTACGAACCATCACATGCACAATATTTTATTTTAAATGGTTGAAACCAATGCATTTTTAGGAAGCGCCCTCTTGAGTTTGAACGGTTCTTTTTTTTATGATAACAGGCTTTTTACTTAGTCGTTTGTAATTTTGTATTCCTTTCAAGCATGGTGGAGTTATAATTATTAGTTTGTATTGTATTGGTGCAGGTTTTGGTTACTAAAATTCACTATGACCAAAACTGTACTCTCTTTACCAGAACTCAACTATCCCTTTAAACTCCATGGGGAGCATACTAGCCCGAGCTACTAAGTGTAAATGATGTTATTTTTGCGCGATTAATATTTCGCGCTGAGCGACACAGAAACACATTCACGGATTTTTAATTTCGCGGCCGAGCAAGTGTTCTCACGCATTGCAAATCGCGCATTTATATTCGCGGACGCCAATTTTAGCGCGAAATCCGCGAAAATTAATGCACCGCGAACATTACCACGTTTATAGTATATAATATAAGAGTGCTACGTGCTAATTATCACCCGACCAAGCTATAATCCTTGGTAGAGAGCAGATATTTGCATTAAATGCCTTCCTGAGGTATATTATTGCTGAGGCGTCAATTAGTTTCTAACTAAGGACCTCGTGACACAACATGCCAGTGCCAGTACTTAATATATTCATACGTAACTATTTGAACAGATAACGTGGTAATCTTTCAAGTGTATCCCAAATTAACAGCATGTACTTCATATCCCACATTTTGCTAATAATACCCAGTTGAGTCTTGAGTGTATTTGCACTTGGCTACCTGAAAGCCTTAATTTAAAACTTTTTATCTGGTGAAGAGATACCAGAGTTTGCTAACTGTGTAACATTGGGTAGACATTGGGTAGATACTGTGTTTACACCTGGCCCAAAACTGGGGGGGGGGGGGGGGGAGAGATCAGGGTCTAGGTGGCGAATAAGCTCTGATCTATTTTAGAACCATAGTTCCTAAAATTTAACACGTTCAGGACTAGTCCTAAAAATATTCTGGCCGAGGTGTATGGAGAATGCTTTGTATAATACAAAAGGTGTTAAGCGGACCAAGGAGGTATCCTTTCTAATACTACCTCCTTGGGGGGACCAAAGGCTGGCCTTTTACTCACTGTTAATTTTAGTGTTATATTTCCTCTTGGGTATCGCTAATTTATGGAAATGATCAATGTTTTTGAGACCACTGGAAACCCATGAAACGTCTTCTGAGCGTTCACTAACAAAAGTCGGTTAGGTAACCACTGTTGTTGAGTGTGCTGCTATGTCGGTGGTTACGTTTTATGCAGTAACAGGAATTAGAATGCATTTGGTTCCCCTTTTTTAAAGGATATTTTAAATATTTGTTCTTGTCTACACAAATTTGTGTATTTTTCACGTAAATCTGCTATGCAAAGCTTGGACATTTTCAAATAATTTGAGTTGCTAGGCATGTACATTATCTGATTGCATCATGTGAAACACCACATTATCACCACGTGTACAGGTCTATTTTCTGTATGACCTCAGTCCATTGTAGCCCGGACAGCTGTTCGCTAGTCTATCAAATTCTGTCTCAAGGTTACACATTGTTTTTCCTCAGGACTATTGGATTCCCTGTCTCATGGGACTTACATGTAACCCCTTGACTACGAGAACCGGGTGGGTTGTGTACAAAGTCAATGGGGATTTCAGAAACTCGTAGGGAACGGGTTAAATGCAGAGTGAATGCAGTGTGAGATTACATGTATACATGTACGTACTATGTAGTAATCAGAGGAAGACATGTGCAGATTGCACTAATTTACCAATTATACATGATGCTCTGACAGTAAAAAGAAAACAGTTCATGGGGGCCATGTGATTTAGCCCCTTAATGCAAGAATAATTCCCAGAAACTCATAATTTCCTTAAAAGATCATATAGTTTCTATGTACCAGAAGTAGTCCTCCATTTTAACATGTGGCACCAAGTTCACACCTGACACTCATTTCCCCGATGGATTACTTGAAAGTCTTGGATTGTGGGTGTAGTGTGAACTAACTTGGTGCTTATACATACAGTGTACTTCATGTAATTATGCAATAAGGGACACGTGCAGATCACACCATTACTATACTGAGGTTATGGCAGGCCGCAGGGTCACCGATAAGCCTCAATGCAACATACTAGATCACATCCATTCCGTGTAGACGTTGTGGTAAATTGGTAGTACAAGGGCAGGTCCAAGCTAATGTCCCCCTTGATGGTGAAAATTCATCTTCATTTTAGCTTTACAAATTTGGTATCATTTCAAAGCTAAAAGTCTGAAGTTTAGATTTTTAGTACAGAAATTTGCATAATATGCATATTTAACGAGTAGTGAGTGAGCATCTAATTTGCATATTTCAAATATTAGCGTGACGTACGGGACATTGTATTTCTATTTTTAATTTTTATTTTATCAATCAAGCTTTAATTTCATATATGGGGACTAGTAAAACTAATCACCAGCAATAGTTGACCAAATTTGTAAGTGTCAAAATTAATTAATTATGCTATTTAGGGCGTGTCCAAACTGCAATGTCCCGTACGTCACAAAAATTAACACCTTTTAAAAATATTTCAGTGTGAAACACTTAATTTTTTTCTTTCATATTTTGTGAAGTTCTAATTTATCATACTCTTGACTGGCTAGCTAAGTTTTATGAAAACAGCATTTTTCGTTTTGATTTTATTAGCTAATTAAGACATGTGACGTACGGGACAAAAGTGTGACGTACGGGACATTTTCAGTGTTAAAGCAATGGCAAGCCAGGTGAAAATTATTTTTTGTGTTTTACCACTGATTATCATAATAATTCTTGCTTAGATAGTCTTAAAAATTTCAGAATAAATAGGTCTTACCTTTAGGAGTTACCTCTAAAAGTAATTACATAATTACCACATCATACTTCGCGTTATAGCTACATACTGATGAAAATGTGTCTGGAGGGGGAAATTAGAAATACCTCATAATTACCTTTAAATAATTATCTAAAATACTAGACAGTCAATTTGAGTAGGGAAACTGCATGTCAACGAAGGAAATATAGTATTACATTGGTTCAGTACACCGAGACCTTCCAAACAGGTTCAAAAACTGCAAGAAAGTGCTAAAAAGGCACAAAATATTTTTAGTTTTTCTTCTAAATAGTCCCATGTGTAGGATTTCATGTAATTTGCCAAATTTATGATGATTCTGTTTAATTTTCTCATTTTCAGATCTTTTTTGTCAATATTGAAAGTAATTTACATCAGATAGATGTATCCCACATCTTTTGAAGCCAAATAAAATATTAATTCTTAATTAGTTATTAGCATAATTAATGCAAATTTTCGGATTTCAGAGCTTCAATTTGTTAAAGTCTTATTATAATATATTGCGGAAGCTGTTTTTGAGTTTTAAATCATCACAATATTGAATAAATACAATAAGAACAAATATATTGCAAAATGGACCCAAAGAATTAAAAATAAAAGCAGGAAAATGACAAATAAAACATGAGGGAAAAATGTCCTGTACGTCACATGTCCTGTACGTCACGCGCATACCTATTTTCTTTCATTAATTATCATGGGATAAAAGTCATAATTTTTTTTTTTTTTTTGCAGTGCGTATATTAATGGTTACTAAATGCATGTATCAGGAATAAGTTGTTATCTGCCATGTAGATTCAGGGAGTTTTCATAATACACATTTTTTTGTTGAAGTCATAATTTCTCTGGTCCCGTACATATTTATTAGCATAATTAAATTTTAACGAGCGTTTTGAATATTTTTGTTTGCATTTTAGGAAGGGACTACAAGTAGCTTTCCAAAGCACCAAAAAGATTCCAGATCATAGCTCCTTCCTTTGAATAATATTCAATTGAAAGCTGTGAATGTCCCGTACGTCACAAGTCAAATAGCTTGGACCTGCCCACAAACATACTCCACAAAAGTCCACTTAAGCATGTTGCGATGCCATTGTATAATTTGCCATTTTATCTAGGTATTAAAATGTCTCATAAATAAATTAATGAGTTACCGATACTGTGTTTGTAATACTTAATTATTTTTTTGTAATTTAAAGGAACCAAGAAACATTGCCCAAATCCTCAAAATCCGATTGGAATTCTAGCGGTTCCCTCGTACATTGTTGTACTCGTATTATCAATAGAAACTTGGGACAGGTTTTGGTTTTTCAAATTTCCCTTTCGTTAAAAGATATTTACGATTGAAGTGTTCAGATGTTAAACTATCCACTGGATAGTCGGAAATGTGTACAAAGGCAGTGCAATGAGTTAGTGAATATCACTTTGCATTTTGTATAATTACTCGGCCATATAATGTGCATTTAATTAGAAATTTTCACACAATACCCAGTGGACATATCAGATAACAATATACTGTACATTGTATCAACCTTCATTTTTTGCACATGTCAACAAAGTTACTAGATCCCTTTAAGTAACTGAATAATTAAGTAAGACTCGTCTGTAATACCATCTAAAAGAGAATTAGTATACTATGTACATAATGTAATAACAATTGTTGTTTCATTTTGCAAACAATTGCATAGCAATTTTACCCTAATGGACAGAACTAACCGAACAGAGAGGAATGGCGATACAAGTTACCCAATGTTTATGACTTAACAGTTGATCGTTACTTCAGAAAGGGCAAGACGGGTCACAAGGATGACAAAGGCTGTAGATGAAGGCCAATATTTGTGAGAGATGTACATTGGTCTCTGCTTGATTGGGTACCATTTAACCTGTTCCCTTTGAGATTCTGAAATTCCTAGATAGACTTTGTACATAGCCCACCCGGTTCCCATAGGCAAGGGGTAAAAGATACTTGAATACATATAAACGTACCCAGGATTTTTTCAAGGGGGGTGTTTGAGCTTCATTCAGTGGCGTAGTTGGGGTGTGTTTGAATACCTAACACAGTAATTTGTTCGCTAAAGGGGGGTGTTGAACACCCCAAATACCCCCCCGGTACACATTATATGCTTTAAGAATCTATATTTAGAAGTCTTTAATAAATGTACTTCCACATGGATTACAAACCGAACAAAAACCTCACAGCATTTCAGAAAGAACCAATACCGAAGTATATCTTTAAACGGGTATACCTGTTAAACACGTTGAATTAAACCCAAAATGTCTTATGCAGGGATCCACACTTACCTTTTTTGTCAGTGGCCCGGTCAGGCCAGTAAAATCATTTCTTCCCCTTTTCTGGTGGCCCGAAAGAAAAATTTACTGGCCCCAAAATGTTACTTCATGAGTAAACTTTCTGCCATTCAATATATCACTATTTCAAACCTGTGATAATAGATGAAGCATGACATGGAAGAAAACAAGATTTTTTCTAATTTTGTCAATGTCGGGTAGAAAATCTGCTTGCCCGATCAGGCCACCAAAATAAGATTTTTATACAATTATGAATTTTGCTGGCCCGAAGTTCAATTTTACTGGCCCCGGGCCAGCAGGCCAGTGCGAGAGTCGAGCCCTGTCTTATGTTTCTTATGGAAATTTTCACCACGATCCAAAGAAACAGAGACTATAGTTTTGTGATCTAGAGATAAACAATTATTCTAACAAATTACCAATAGGTATGACCTTTCATCCATTTCCATATTTTTAATGTAATGTACTTTAATCTTTGTTTCTATTTTCTGCAGATGGACCGTACAGTATATTTGCAGGGCACTATGCGTCAAGAGCTCTCGCTTCTTTCTTGCTTGACAAGGAATCATTGAAAGAGGCTTACGAGCAGTGACTACTGTATTGTGATCTTGAGATAAACAATCATTCTTATGAATTACCAATAGATATGACCATTCCTCCTGATAATCTATATTGTTGTATTTTCTCCAGATGGACCATACGGTATATTTGCAGGGCACGATGCATCAAGAGCTCTAGCTTCCTTCTTGCTTGACAAGGAATCGTTGAAAGAGGGTTATGAGCAGTGACTAAGTACTGTATTGTGATCTTGAGATAAACAATAATTCTTATGAATTACCAATAGAAATTACCATTCAAACCAATATTCTGTATTTTCTTTGTATGTTTTCTGCAGATGGACCGTACGGTATATTTGCAGGGCACGATGCGTCAAGAGCTCTCGCTTCTTTCTCGCTTGACAAGGAATCATTGAAAGAGGGTTATGACGATTTGTCAGATCTTACGACAGAGCAGATGGACAGTGTGAAGGAATGGGAGATGCAATTTACAGGTACAGTTGTCAGCTGTAATTCACAAGGGTGTTTTAAAGGGGAACACGAGGCAAAGAACAACACATAATTAATTATATGTTTTGGTACCGTCATGTGATATCAAATAGATGCCCAACACTTTGCAAAGGGTTGTGTAATTAATTACCACCACTTACGGAACCATTATGGCCTCATGGTTCCGTACGTGCCAAACGTCTGGGAGTGCGCCAATTGTATTCACGCGTACGTTTGGAGACAATAGAGTCACGGCCGATGCGTTAGTCCTAGACAAAAAGGTAGTCTCCGTATGCAGACCCATAAACGCATGTTGTAGTATGGTGATGCTTTTTTCCAAGTATATCATTTTTCTGGAAACATATTTTTCTGAACTTTTTGGTGGAAAGGACAACTACAAATGTTGTAAAGAATATTATTTTTGGGTGGTGGTACCCTTTAAATTCAATTAATGAATGTTTTCAAATACCCAGTATACAGTAGTTTGAAGCACTGCATATTCATCATTCATTTAAAAAATACAGAAAAGAATTTGGCCGCTTAAAATGCTTAACAATTAATATTTGGGTGTATAAACCACCTTCGTGACGTTGTTCAAATCTGGTTAGATAGCATTTATGCTTGGTCGACAAATGCTCTTTGAGTATTTTTTGTTTGATGAATTGCATTTAAAGATTTCTGATATTTATTCTGTTCTGACTGCAATCTGAATTTCTTTCTTTACCTCTTTTTTTTCCCAACAACGTTGGAAAGATGCTCAAATGTTTGATAATTATTCATGAATACGAAAGGCACATTTGATTTGTTTATTATCTGAAAATATGAGCTATGCAGCTATGGTATTTCCATATATATTTGTTTGTGATGTACTGTAGTGATTTTGATTATTTCTGTTTTTTTCCCCCGCCCTGCAGAAAAGTATGATTACATTGGGAAGCTCCTCAAGCCCGGAGAGGAACCCACCGACTACTCCGACGTCGAAGAAGACGACAAGAAGGAGAATTAACCATCAATCCGCGACACGCAGCGATGAAAAAACCATTGAGTTAATGCACACATGGTGTGTTAATGGTACTCTGAGCCTCTGAGGGTTAAGCAAGCTCTCCATCCTGCCTCTGTCATCAGTAAGAATATCATCAGTGAGATGCCTATTTGTACAGTATATTCCGTGATATTATCCGCATCTCCACGCTTACCCAGACTGTCTTCGAAATTATCGACGCCAATTCTCCATGAAATTCTTGACGCCAATTCCGAATGTCTTTTGAAATTCCCGACACGAGTTTTGAATGTCTCTCGAACTCCTGGCGAGGGGCCATTCTGTGTGAATCTGTGAATCGCACAGTCTTGATGCTACAGACCTGAAATTTCAAGGAAGAGAAATGAAAGGACAAAATAGGAGGCCCGTGCATTGTACATGATTACATTTGCAGCTTTTGATGGTGTATGAAAGAGTGTTGGTTGAATTGGATTTCAAAGGAATCCAGACAAAATTGTTGTAATTTGTGTTTCAGTAACTCAGTGCCCTTGGATTCCGAACAGCTTAACTACAGCAGAATACAGAGACTATGGCCCGTATTCACAAAGGAGGTTTGTACAGTCCATGGTCTAAACCCCGGTTTACATCTATGGAATGCCAATTGTAAACTGATGGAGAGAGAATGTGTACCATCAACATTGTTAACAAGTAAGGAATTTACATTCTCTCTCCATCAGTTTACAATGGCATTCCATAGATGTAAACCGGGGTTTAGACCATGGACTGTACAAACCTCCTTTGTGAATACGGGCCATTTTTACTGTGTATACAAGTTTGTTGCCTTCTGATCTATGTATCTCTCACTCTCTAATTCTATCTTTCTTTCTCTTTTTCTCACTCTCTTAAGTTAACCCATGCCCCACAAGCTCTGTGTGTACCAGGGAAGAAAATGGTCTTTTTTTCTGCAAACCTTAGTGCTCCGAACCTTAAATTCTGGTAGCTCCAATAAGAAAAAACAATTACAATTCTCTTCTCTTTTGGGTAGCCCATTCAGGCAAGTAAATTTTTAGTTGCACTTTAAGGCAAGTAAAACTTAGCATTAACGACATTTTTATGACCTGAAGCTTATTTGTAGTGGCCCTGGGGCCTGGGCCAGCAGGACAATACTAATTTTGAGCCATGCCATAGGGCTGTATTTACTAGGTTACATATACCGTATTTGCTGGTGTATTAACCGCACCTTTTTTCACAAAAAAAAAGGGGGGTGCGGTTAATACACGACCGTATTAACCGCACTTTTTTTTTTTTTTTAGGGGTGCGGTTAATACACTGGAGCGGTTAATACACCGACAAATACGGTACTTCATTTACATGTAGATTGTAGGGTTCTCTGTTGCATCAATCATGCACTTGCCACAAATAGGATTATTCATTAGCAAAATTCTGCAAAATTGTACACCTTAATTATCTATATGTATGCACTTAGAAATGCATTGTCCTGTATTTGTATGACCCTGGTTGGCAACTAAATCGCTATCTTGTTGCATACTTAGTCCTATCACCAAAATAGACTTAGAACTGGAACTAAGCAAGTGTGGTTTTATGAATATGGGCCCAGGTGGATAGATTTCAACTAAATCCCATTGGTAATTCCCCCTAAAATTGGGACCAAACATTCAATTTATATGTAAATGCAGAGTAAACTTCAACTACGCTGTGATCTGTGACCCAATTTACAATGCCTAGTCCCACATATTGATATCACTGTTTGTGGTTTTAGCATGGTCATAACTTTGTAGGTCTAGACAACCAAATTTACCTCCCAGAACATGTCTAAAACATTTCTTCTATCCCCCCCAAAATGTACCAGTGTTCAATATTTTCCATAGTCTGTAACTTCTCGTTCAATTTGTCATGAGTTTCTTAGAGTTAGAGGGATGACTGTGTACAGAGGGCATGTAGATGCAGTGCCCACTGGGACTTTCTAGAAGTTCATAAATATTTCTCGATGATCAAATGTTGATAAATGCTTCCACATTATTTTTGTATTTAAATTCATGTTGAAAACAAATACAGTATCTTGAGTGTGTACAGGTTTTATGAAATTTAATTGTGTAATTCTTTGTAAATGTGTTGTAAAGTTTGATAACAGAATAAAAAGCACATGTTCAATTTTGTAAATACACTGTTGTTAGAGATGATTGATACATAATTTATTTTGCAACCTTATATAAGATAAAAGAAAGACTTTTTATTGCTCACTCTAACTGTATAGCATGCAAAATTGTGCAGTAAACACATGTATTGTTTTTTTGTCTGTTAATGGGGCTCAATATATTGCCATAATTTTAGCATTCTTTCTTCTAAGTGTGTTTAAATTTGCCCAAGATCCATAGAAACCAGACATTTTTATTCCATGCATGGATTTTGTTATTGTTTTTTGGAAAGAAGATACATTTGTACAATCTTTAACAGTTTTTCCAGGCAAGATATCAAGAATGATTTTTGTATGCATAAACATAATACAGAAGACAAAAATGCATACACATATTATTCAGAAGACAAATATGCATATTTCATTGTAAATGTATTGTTTATCTGCTGCCACTGTAGTTTGACTTACAAGAAATGTTTACCGGCCTTAAAAATAACTGTTTTACTGGACCCGGGTCATAGGGCAAGTACTAGTGCCGAGCCGTGCATACTTCTCAGGTACTACATGTAGTATTGGACATCTGAGAACAGTAGTTAGCATCATAAATTCAACCAAATGCACAGAGATGTTCAAACTGAAGATGCATCATTCTTCAATTTCAGGAACATAGCTAGCAGGGGTGTGACCCCACCCCCCAAATTGACATAAAAATAATAACAAAAACATGAGGGTAAATAGTCTTCAGTCACACCACTGCATGAGTCGGTGCAAACTGATATTTTCCATACCCGGTACATATGTTGTGGCAGCGTTGTAATTTGATAATGCCTTTATTTCTCATGGGGATGCAACATTTATTAATTTGTTTGCAGACCAGGAGGGGAATATTTAGCAAAATGCTAAATTTATGCGCATGAAAAAGGTTTTGCAGCTGTACGTTGTATTTTTGTTTATTATTCCCTATACTACATGTACACTGCTTCTTATATTATCTTGTGTGTGCGCATTTGATTAATTGCACCCATTGTATATGTTATTTACGACTCTTTGGAGGTTTAGCTAGTAGTAGGTGAAGAGAAGAATTGGAATTATTGCAAACAGGAACCCGTTTAAAAAGGGGTTCTTGAAGTTAATACAATGTGAAATGCTTTTAACCCCTTGACTACGGGAACCGAGTGAGTGGGTTGTGTACAAAGTATATGGGGATTTCAGAATCTCGAAGGGAACGGGTTAAGAATGGTATGCTACCTACAGGACATGATCTACTAAATATTAGTTTTATGAAGGCTTTCATTCTCTCATTGAATTGAAATGGTTTTATCGTAATGTACATGTCTGGCAACTAAGATCTGAATTGCACAGTGTATAGTTCTTCAATTTGTAGCAGCTCGGAGCTCATTGGCAGCATATGGCTAGTATGCTCCCCAGGGAGTTGAGAAAGTATGCAATATCGTTGCGTGGGTTTGAACTGTACCTGATGACCATGGGTACTGATGATAATTTGCCCTTAGAAACCCTGTATTAAGCGCTATAATCCTATATAAATGCAACTATTATTATTATTATTATTACAAAATACTTTAGTATTATAATTTTCCATCAGCTGGTATTGAGATGGTGCTGGGAAAGCTATTGTTGCCTTTTTGGATGTTGAAGAAAAGTCGTGTCATTAATTTCTCCAATGCTGCACATATTCACACTTTCTTCATGTACCCAAGTGTTATATGTGGCCCATTATGCCATTGTCTTTTGTTGGTGTTAAGTGAGTAGTGTATGTCTTGTTTGATTTATGAACATTATGAACGTAATCATCACATTTTATTTTTTCATCTTCCCGTCTTGCACATTAATGACAATTTTGGTAAAAATTATTATCAAAAATTATTTTCCAAAATGCAAATTTCAATTATTTTTTTTTATTATTGTTTGTATTTCTTTGAATTTACTATGTGTAACAAGCAAATTTTTTTTTTTTTTCTTCTTCTTCCTCATGTTTAATACGTTTCAAATGTAAGCCTGGCTACCTTGACTGATTTTGTTTTCTCCTCGACCATAAAGAGACTGGTAGACATTAAAGGGAATTAGTAGCTTTGTTGCCACTTGACTAAAAGTGATGGGTAAAACATGCATTACTGTAATCTGCTATGTCTGCTGAGTCATGTGTGAAACTTTAATGTTAAACAAATGTCATACGGCCGAGAAATATGTGATAATGTAAATTATCAGACCAAGAACTAATTCTCTTTAATAAAGAAATCATTTCACTATAAAAAACAACAACTAATGATTGATTTAATTATTGATTTAACTTGCCCGGATGGGCAAGTAGAAAGAAAAATTAGCGTGGAGGCGAAGTATTAGTATTAGTCTTTAGAAACAGACTCGGTGTTACCATTCTCTTCAGAAGAAAGTCCAGTTTTAGACTGTTCTGTGTTTCCTCACCTCTCACACAAATTCTGAATTATAAGCCCTAGTCTGCTTGCCAGTCGATGGCGACAAACTCGTCAAATCTGGACTGTCGTTCGGAGGGTGAAGGAGATTTGTGGGGTTTGTTGCCACCTTAGTTGGTCAGAGCATATAACACTAAGAATGAATAATCACACCCTTTTCCCTATTTTCACTTTGGACTATTAAAGAAGGAGACAAAAATCTTCCACCCTGGTGGTCAGGCTACAGAAATGACAGCCTGAATTCTCAAAGAGGGGGTTGAATTTAAGCCTGGGTTAGTTTATGTCATTTAAAAAAATATTCAGCCTATGGACTCAAATTTGGAAATGTTATGAATATTTGTATCAATTTATCTACAGACTAAATTAACCTAGGTTTAAGTTTGACCCTCTGATGAAAATTTGGCTTAAAGGCTTGCCAATTAATGTTTCGCACTGCTTCACCTGAAAATAATGTTTGTATTATTGTATATAATATAATTGCTTGAAATGTACATTATGATTATATGAGCAAGTGAAGACCGTTTTGATGTGATGTGATAATTTCTTGTTAGCTTTCCATCATTAGAATGCCAATGTGATGTTATCATTGTATGAAAATATGTTTGTCAAAACTATGGTTGTCCTTTGTATTCCTTGTTCTGATTTATATTATATGTAAAGTATGTGTTTGATTACAATTACATAACTGATTTTATCTGTAACATTGACATTTTATTGGATCAATGAATTAAAAATACATTTGGAATGTTCGTATGGCACTTTGTAATACCCAAACCCAATTGAAAGGAATATTTGGGAAGTTAATACAACAATTTCAGATCATTTGAATGCAGCATTTTTCTTCTTTCATACATGATACCAGTAGCATTAAATAGTATAACAAGGCTATATTTTCAATATAACAATAAATGTATTATGTTTAATTCTGAAAATCATTAGTTTACATATATTCAATATGAAAATATCTCATGCTAGGTGATATGTCAATATAAATATGTTTAAGCTGGATGATATTAAAAATTACCATATCCGTTTAGTTTATTTGTTGTTCATAGCTATCTCATTCCTTTAAACTGATTATTTACAGGGATCGGTTGTACTATGTAGTATGTTATGGAAATAACAATATATACGGAATTGATTGATATGTATAAATAAACCTTTGAGTTATAAAACTCAAACAAGACTGTTTGATTTTGGTATAAAGGACCGACGTAGTGGTGTCACATTCTGTTGTTAGGGCATAGTAATAGTTCTGAACAAATTGTCCTTTGGATTTGGGACTCTGGTATTGGGTGCGAGCTTGACGATTGTCGTCTTAACCCATTCAGGACTGATCCCAAAAATAATCGGGCTAGGGTCTATGGAGAAAACATATTATAGCAAAATCAATCGGTCCTGAGGCCCATCAATGCAGGAATTTTTTTTTTTTCATTTTAGGGGACTACTTTTCCAATCTGATGGATATCCAGAAATTTTGCACATAATAACCTGGACAGGTTAGCAACGGATAGGTCACGACTATATGGCTTGCCTGAAATTGTTTAGATGTGACGTGACACTTTGACACTCTATTATAACGTCAGCAGCCCAAGTACGTTAGGGACTAGTCCTGGGCCCCGTTGCAAAAAGAGTTGCAATCGATTGTAAAGTCAGAAATATGCACAATCATTTTGAACCAATCAGATTCGCGCATTTTAGTCACATGATCCGACCTGCAATTAATAGCAATTTCTGCAATGGGGCTCAGAACAGGTTAAGATAGGTGCACTTGATCGCTATAAGTAAGATGGACAAATTGTCTGGGAGAAAAGGGGTATGTCTTCAGTTATATACCAAAGAAGAAATACCTCATACCTTTACATAGAATTATTCAAAACTTTTTAGTGTTCATAAAAGAAATGTTTACCTCTGAAGTTTCATGTTATTAAAATGCCTGTTAGTCCAATACTTTGAATTGATTTAACTTTTTTTTTTTTTATTTCATCGGGTACACAATAGCCTTTATAGTCCCATGTTGGAAATCATCTAGCAATGATGCATGTTTTTACTAATTTGCCCGCCTGGTTTCCCCCAAAGCACTGTTGATGAACAAGTTAAAGGACCTACAGCGTCTAGATGGCCTAATTTTCACAATTCGGCTCTCTATAAGTAATTTTTCCTGAAAAAAAGGAATTTGGCAGTCATTTCTCATGAAATCAATACATTTTGGGGTAATTAGTAAATATCTAATTGTCCTGGGAACGCCCCTTTTAAATCGCCAAAATGTGACGTCATCTAAAGATCGGACTAATGAACTAAACTCTGTTGATGACGCGTCATGACGTAAGACAATGAATTGTCAATCACATGTCAATCACGCTGCCGATTCTGGACCCTAAATGTGGGTGGGGCTTAAACACTACTGTGTTTATTTTCATGGATTTTTTTCGGCAGACCTATTTCACAAGTCATCAACTATGGAATAAGTGCCAAAGTACGTTGTATTCTTTAGGTCCTTTAAAGCTTATTTTCGAGGGGTTCCTTTTCAAGCTTGCCTGCATTGGACAATAACTCTGGAAGTTGTTTGCAATCAACTCTGTGATACATGTGACGTTACACCAGGGCCCCGTTGCAGAAAGAGATACAATCAATTGTAAGTTGCGATTAATCGTAAGTCAGATCACGTGTTCTAGATGCGCAAATCTGATTGATTGAAACGCTTAAATTTTCTGACTTACGATCAATCGTAGCTTACAATCGATTGTATCTCTTTCTGCAACGGGGCCCAGGACCCGTTTATGATTGTCAGGTGCTTTTCATCCGCTTTATTAACATATCGACTCTGAATTTGTAAACAGATATATTTTTTTTATAAGGTTATGGTGTATATTATAGGGGAAGATGTTATTGCCCCCTATATATATGTAGTCTTGTACCCTCCAAGTAGATTAATAGAGATGTAGAGGTTTTATATGCGGGAAAAAAAACAAATAAAAGTCATTTTTTGCCAATTCAAGATTATTGTGGTTATAACCTACTGAAATCCAAATATTGAAAACGTGTGATACTTTTAATCATATCTTTAAAAATATTTACCTTGATATGCAACGATTAAGGTATCATTTACAGTACATTGTTTGTGTGTTTGTTATGATATCTTTATTTCAAACATAGTAAAAACAAAAAAGGCTTATTGTTTGTTTGTTTGCACATAGACCCATACTCCCCTTATTTTTTCTGGTCTCTTTAAATATGCGTTTGTTGTCAAGTGCAGGTAAACAAACAGAAGTGCATGTTCAATGTAATTTTGCATACACTTCTGAAGAAAAACAGTATATTTTCATCAAATTTTTTTTTTGTGATTCGTTTATTGGTCATTCATGAATAAAATTGAAGTAATTACATTTGAATGCGGTTTTTAATGTATTTTGTTTTTTGTCTTGCAGTCATTAAGTGATTTTCAGGTTCATAACCAATAAGTAGCAAAAGTCAAGTTTATACAAAGTAATCAAACTGTATGTGTATTCCTTTCCCAACGACTGGATACACTATTCATTTAACCTGTTTTTGACAGACCCCAGGCCCCCACATATTTTCTGTGCCCCCAAGGTGCCCCCCCCCCCCCCCCACCCTCAAAGTAAATCTGCAAACATATCATTTTTTAAAGGGATAGTACAGTCAAACATAATTTAGCAATAAAAACTACAAGTTATAGTTCAATCATGCTTGAATGGTAGTAAAACATGTACAGGGTTAAAGGGATAGTTGAGTATTGGTCAAACTTAACTTTAGTAACCAAAACCTGCACCATTACGGTACAAAGTAATAGTTATAACTTCACCATGCTCAAAGTATATACAATTACAAACGACTAAGTAAAACCCCTATTATCATTCAAAAAAGAGCCGTTACAACCCAAGAGGGCGCTCTCTAAACAAATAATTGGTTTTAGCCATGTTTCATACAAAATTGTGCATTTAATGTTTTGTTAAAATAATGATTCAATACAGATATCATCAACAACTTTTTAAAAACCTACTCAGATTTTTTCAAAGTAGTCTTCAAGCATTTTTAAATTTTTTTCTAAAAAGTCAAAATATCCCCTGGTGAAGAATGTTTAAATACAAAATATGTTTATGGATATTTCAGCCGTTTCTGAACCGATTTTGTTCAAATAAAGTTTATTCTGTCATTAAAAATTGTATGTTCTTTCAAATTTGACAGTCAGCTTTTCATTATCTCACAAAAAAATATTTTGTGAAGTGCCCCCCTATAACAACACTCGACTATCCCTTTAACTATCTGATGGAATAAAGACGTAAGAAAATATTGCATTACTTTTTGAGGACTGCCTCATTTTCTCTGAACTTGTATTCTGTGATTTCTGTCCACTCCAAAAGCAGTCATGCACACATGAAACACAGACACAGACACCCAGACAGACACATAAAATACGAACATAAACGCACACATACAATCATATAATCTAATATGAAATCCTACAGGATTTGCAATTCGAAATAACTATAACAAATATTACCAGAAAAAAAGAAATATACTAATTTGACCCCCCAAAAATGTAAACACCCGGTAAAACAAAGAAATAAATTAATGTAATACAACCCCCCCCCCCCCCCCCCCCCCTCCTCCATCAATTAGCCAACGCTACACCAGTGTTAACGACTTTTCTTGAGATTGGGGGCGGTCTCCTGGTTGGTCATTTTATAGCTTGACCAAAGTGAAAGGGTCAGAAAGTATTCTATATTTTGGTGCTTTTGCTTTTCATTTAAGTCATACGTTGGTGAAATCAATCTCAACGTGTTATTCAAACAGGGCCCCGCGTGAATGTGCGTGGGGCTGAGGTCATAGGATATTGTGTGCCACGTAAGGAGATTACGGCAAAGTATCAACAATTAGAAAAGAGTCCAGTCATATTGTAAATCAGTTGATCATTTTACATTACATTGGCTCCTTTGAAGCCTTCGATCGACTTATTTTGTTGTCCCCCTATCTCCAGGAATAATTGATGATTGCGAATGGCAATACAATTCTGACTGAGCTTGAGAAGTTGCCCCCCCCCCCCCCCCCCCCACCCCCTCTCCTCCGGCCCCCTCCAATGTTGCCGTTTGTTGCAAAGCCATAATAAGCTTTTAGGTTCTGATCGACATAGAGCCGTATGGTTCTGTTTTGTCAAAAAGGAAGAGCGCCATCTTGTGTCACAGAACTAAGACTTCGTGTACGTTACTATCTTACGATGATGATAATCCACGTGGCCTAGCCATTGAAGTAAAGTGGACGTGGTATACTTCAATGGGCAGGAAAACAGTACCGACTGACCCCAGCTGACCTCTAATTACGAAGATGGGTACATTGAGAATAAATACTATTTCAAGCAGTTGATGACCGCGGCTATCGTAATTGGATTCCACCACTAAGAGAAAAAAAGAAAACATTACATGTAAATTGTAATGGAAACAAAATTTGATTTCGTGTTGCCTAGCTGTAATACCTATCATTGGTGTTTGGATCCTTGATGAAATTCGGAATTAAACATCTCGTAAATAATCATTGTGAACTCATGATGGACCCACTGACCTCAGTGGATGGATCCGACTGGTAGCATACTACATACCTTCTAGACGGTCATTTGAATAAAGTAAATTATATCGGCACTACATCAACATAAAAAGTTAAAAACTAAATTATAGGAACATTGTATAATATTATTTCACTATAATAGTATAAACACACTCTACATAAAATCATACTGCCCACCCCTACATTATAAACCAAAAAGTCGATCGGAAAGAAATGCATGCATTATTTTAGTTTATTTTATCTCGACATTACAATTAGATCACATGTTAACGATATTTCTTTTTAGAGTATACATAATTAAAAATGCGTTTTCTTGTATGTGTATTTTATATGTTCCAAATAAAAAAATCGCACATGTGCTATACCATATCATGACGTCATTCGGGGCCGATATAATTTTGCACGGCGCATGCGCGACTTACGAGGTACCCTCTTTCCGTGGAATGGCGACATGTGCATGTTCGAGAACGCCGAATGAACGGAATTTATGAAATATTTTGTGTTTAGAGGAAAAACAGACGCATTATTTCGTTGTATTTTGAGTATTTTCAGACGTTGCTGAACGAAAAATTATGAATTCTGCCTTGTGTTCCTGAATAACAGCGATTATTTTGGCGTTCTCCGTGGCAAAGTGTGGAAAAGAACGGTAAGGATTCCGTCCAGTTTATTGCATGTTGCAGATTGTTGTAGCCCGCACTGCAGGATGTTTCAATTCGTTACTTTCGCTATCAATTTTTACAATTTAACGTATTTTGTTACCATTGTGATATAACTTTTGCCGTTGAAAAGTTGTTTGTGTGCACTATAACACACTTAAATTTGTTGTATTCATTCATTTTTGTGTTGTATCGTCGCATTTCTCACGATGTTTTAATTTTGTATCACTTTTGATAAATGTACAGTACGGTACGGTACCTGTGCTGTATTGATGCAGTGCGCATGCATGCTGCGTACGTGTTGTGTGAATGGGATCCTAGCTCCTGCGCCCTGCATGCATGCATGTGCCCATTTCGGCTGTGCACACACATGACGGCCATGTGCATGATCTGAAAATCCACTCACTTTACACACACAAAACAGAAACAAAACACTGTCACAAATTCACTTCATGCACACAAATTATTACATATTCACACACACACATACATATATTATATAGATAACATAAATGTTATACAAAATGGAGATGAGACAACCATGATGTATATTGTATGGACCCATTTGCAATGTGTAATTTCAAACAAACCAACATTCAACAATAATTTATAAATTATATGAAAATTAAAATAGGGAGTGACTTTTGCTACAATTACAAACAAGACTTACACGTCACGATGTTAATGCATTTATCAATTTGACATATTTGTTTACATGCTATACAAAAGTAAAACGTTCTGAGTCAAATATATGCATTAATTAGTTACCTTCCTGAAGAATGTTTTTTGCTGAAAGAAAACATGAAATAATTTGTACTAAAGACAGAGTTCATTACTCACCTTTTTTTTGTTTTCCAATTACAAACATTGGACCTTAGGCTTAGGCTTTATCTTCATAATCCAGAGTTGATTGCGGTAGTTCAAAAGAACGTTTGTAAAGACATTTGACATTTGACATTTAACATTAAAACATTTTTTTTACATGCTATAAAAACGTTCTGAAGCAAATGCTTCTGTTTTTTTTTGCCGACAGAAAACATAAAAAAAATTGTTCCAGAATTAATTTCTTACCTGAATTTGTACACGATTCAGAACATGGGATCATTATCTTTATAATCCAGAGTCAATTAAGTTTGGATGGGCAAACAATTAGGAAATATTGGCATTTTTTTAGCAACAGCTGTGTGATAGTCCAAAAGATTTTGTAGCCTGAAATGGCCCATATACACTGTATAAATGAGTACGGGGGAGAAGCACGCAAAATAAACTACAGCATACATCACAAAAACCGGCAATTATTACCTGGAAACTTGCAGAAAACTACTAATTGTTCCCGCGACAAGCCCTTAATTGTTACGCACTGGTAGTCCATCGCCATCCACTCGCCCGAGTTCTTCACAAAAAGTCAAAATAAACATGCAAGAACTGCCGTGATGTTGCTGGATAATCAAGACCTCCCGTGTCTATGGCACGCTAACTTACACAAATCGGCTATGAGTAGCCGATCAGCCATTCAGCTATAAACTGCGCAAAAGATGCGCGAATTGAGAGATCGAATCAGCCTGGGTAATTACACCATTTTTAAAGAAAGACATCGAAAAACCTGTGCACCTAAATAGGCACCCTTTTTAAAGAAAAATGTCGAAACCTGTGAACCTGAAAAGGTACCCTTTTTTAGGTTTTTGTGCGATCAGTGCTTGAAAAACACCCCTTTTTAAGGAAAACGGCGATGCCACCATATAGCTGAAAATGAAACCCTTTCGCCGTTTTTTGGGGACGCAGGTGCGTAGCCAGTCATGTTGAGAGTGACCCCCCCCCCCCCCCCCCCCCCCCCCCGGGCAAAAAACAGTCCGAAGATAATGCATACTTGGGATCAGAATGTTTGTGAAGCATGTACATGTATGTAAACAAATAAGTCAGAATGATAAATGTTACTGTCTCATACAAATGTTCTTCTGAACTAATGTCATACATTGTTCGCCCTTTCTAATTCTAGCAGGGTCAAAACAGTGTATATCAACCTACATGTATAATGTACGTGAAGGGGCTTTGTAAAGTGGCATGTTTATTGGTCTATATTGTGTAATTTATAAAAGAATGAACCCTTTTCAAGAAAGATATTAATAAATGAAATTAAAATAATGTCATGTGCACCAAAATAACAATATATTGTGCTACACTGCTAGGTTGTTTGATTTGTTAGGCAATTTTCTTGCTTGTTTTGAGAAGAGATTTACATGTAAGCAATTACATTTTTCTTGTAGTTGAAAAGAAATTTTAGTTACCTGATGGGGCAACCAAACTAGAAAATTTGTGAAATTGTACATGCCCAACATAAATACTTGCCCCAGGCAAGTGCTAGTGTCAATCCCTGCATATGGCTTAGTAAAATGTAAAATACTATTTGCTGATTCATTGCCATTAATTTTTACACATTTGAACTTTTGAAGTGATCCCCAGATAGTTTCAAACTACATGTAAATCACACATATTTCAATAACTTGGTGAAAATATGAAGAGCTGGTTTCATAATATAAGAGGAAAAAAGCAAGGTTTTAAAGAAGTGCTCACTAGATCTACAAGTGAGATACATGTAGGTCCATTAGTAGAATGTTCTATATCCTATTTTTTTCATATGAAAAAGTACAAGCGATGAATTACGTTTGACCATTGAAGACAAAATAATACATTTCATATTATTTCCTTGTTTCTATTTTCTTTGCATTAGAGTTTTTCTGCTATCTTCCATTAGCATCAACCAACTTGCCGGAGGAACTGGTCCTATTCTTCCCAATTTCAATAAAGGCTGCAGAATGGATATGTAAAGACTTGCAAGACAGTTGAGAACAGTGCACACACTCCCTCTGAAACTACAACTTGTTTGGCACTAGGGCCTCAGCATTGGTTGAATCAGTCGTGTGGTGGAACACACCAGCATGGCTGCTGAAGTGGCTAAACAGCCCAGCTACAGCAGCGCTGTGTTAGGACCACCACCAACAATTCATCAGGATCACGCTCCGGATGAGGACCATCAGATGGCAGCATCAGAGTCAAACAACGCGTCTGAATCCAAGGAGAACGTGAATCCAGCCGCGCCGCCCGCCGGGCAGGATGAGGAGAAGAAAGATGAGCAGCAGGACGGGAAAGATGCAGATATCGCGGCAGAGAAGAAGAAATTCATACCCGCCCCACCGCCAAAGGTCAATGCATGGCACAAGAACAAACAGGCACCGCCTGTAACATCTAACAGCACCGCATCACGATCAGATGCACCAACGCCAGCAGCCGCAACAAAGCAGCCACAGGGATCCAGCCAAAAACAGAACAAGATGCACCCTGCGCCAAAATCGGGCGGGGGCAGGACTAACTCCAAACAGGTGAATGGGCCCCGGGACAAGAACAACGCAAAGAGTCCAAAAGCGGACAAAGCTAGCAAGGACGCTAAGGATTTGGACGAGGGGAAGAAGGAGGCAGCAGCAGCAGCAGCTAAGAAGCGTATCGTGGAAGCCATACCGGCTCCACCTCCCAAGGTGAATGCTTGGACCAAAGCTCCCATAAACTCTGTAGCTACACCTACACCAGCACCAGTTCCAGCTGCCGTGGCTGTCAGCCCTAACAATGTTGATGCTGGATCCACAACGGTGTCGATGCCTCCTACAACTGCACCTACTCCTGCTGGTAAGTTTATTTCTAGCATAAGGTTTTTTTTTACTTACTTTGATATTTGTGGGTTTTTAAAGGGTATTATTGAGTTAGTTTTTCTACATTATAAATTGTTTCAAATGTTGTTTTCTTAAAATAAAATTTTAAAAAGCTTTTGCCCCTCAAGATTTTATGTATTTTCTTGTCCCTTAGTTAATTTGTATGCCTCAGCAACGAAGTGGCCGGAGGCATGTCTTCGCCCTTCGGGTTGTCCGTCCGTCAGTCCATAAGAACCGCGCAGTCGAAGATCCATCTACATAGTTTTTATTTTATAAATTTGAAATTTGAAATGTTCAATGTATTGTATATCACACTAATAACTTTCTTTGCAACATGCGAGAAGAATGACTTTCCCAATTCATTGTCTCTCCAGTCTGACCAGTCTCCACTCAGAGGTGTTTCTACATGTATGAGTCTATTTTTTGCCCATTGCACAAATCAATGCCAGAAAACCTTTATTCACACCTCTGTTGATTTAATGCTCCAGATGGTTTGCAAAAGATGTCTACAATGAAATGTTGTGGACTTGCAACAAGATGCCAAAAGCACCCCCCTCCTAAAAAAAAAAAATCCATACAACATTATGTCAGCGTTGCATGTACATGTATTTCTTTCTGCTAGTTTGAAATCATGTTTATAAAGCGTGAATGTTATTGTGCGGTTTGGAGTGACAAATAATTGTTCTCAATTTTCCTAGACAGACAAGCAACTTTGCACTTTGGTAAATTCGTTTTGCAAACAAACAAAAAACCACACAAATAAAATGCAGTAATTTTATGATGATTCATAATGAAATGAAGATCTAGAGTTATTTTTATTTGTATAATAAGTTTTATAACTTTTATTGTAAGCCTAACCATTTTGTAACATTTTGCTTTCTAAGTTTCTACTTAATGTCAAATGTTCACAACTCAAATAATTATCTTTACCCGTTTCCCAACACTATCAATTTTGAGTTCCTGTTACATGTACTTGGGATTCAGATTAACTACTGATCCAATGACGGCACTATTTGAGTTTACAAGTATGTGTGGTAAAACTACATGGACAAAATTATGATATTATGGCTGTGCCCAAGGCTGGGTTGGATGTTTAAAATAATCTATTTATTATGCACCCATTTACAACTAAAACGATTGAGTAGCTCTAAATAAGCATGAACACCGTTTCACTTTCATCAGTTTCATTATCTCACTGGAATAAAACAAAAAATAGTATGTACATGGACAAATGGCAACTTGCAAAAATAACATTGTCCTTGCCCTATCATGTGCAACACTGCAATGACTTCATGCCAGAAGATTTTCACAGCATCGATCTAAATGTTAACAGCATAAACAGTGTACATAAAGTGCAATATGCTATTTTTATCCTTTCTTAGACATTATAGCTTCTCCCTCCTCAGCTGCATTAATCAAAGCTTATTACCGACTATTTTCACGCACTAGCAAATACATCCACACCTTTTGAAACGCTCATGAAACATACAATTTGCACATGGTGACAACTGTGGAGTGTGTTGTAACAAGTCGAGCGGTAACATTAAATGGCAGAGGTTAACTTTGTGTTGGTGCAATATGTGGCATAGCCCAGGTGATTAACCCATTTAGGACTGAATCTAAAATACACTGAATCTAAAATACACTGAATCTAAAATACACTGAATCTAAAATACACTGAATCTAAAATACACTGAATCTAAAATACACTGAATCTAAAATACACTGAATCTAAAATATCTGGCCTTGGGTCAGTGGGGAATTTGTGATATGAAACCAAAATCAAATTGTGTCCATTGTACGCCACTGTACACAGGGCTCGACACTAGCGCTTGCCCGCTTGCCCATGCCAAGGCAAGTAAAAATGGATGTCAGACTAGGTAAAACTTCATAAAAGGTTTATTATTGGTTTAGTTTGGTTGCCTGATCGGGCAAATACATTATTGGTCATCGAGAGGAGAAAAATGTAAATCTCATAAAAAAGTAAAGCGGGCAAGTTAATTTTCTGTTTTGATTTGATTTGCCCCAAATGGCCCAGTATGGAAAAATGTTAGTGTGGAAGCTCACTTACACATTATTTTACTTGCCTGTAAGAATGAACAACCAAATATGACAAGACTTTTTGATGTTCTTTCATTCTTTGTTTTGGATTCAACAGATTCAGGTTTCAGGCCACTGAAATTTAGGAAACTTGTTATTTTACTTGCCTGACTGGAACAGAATTTTGTTTTAATAACTTCTAGCATTGTCTAGATAGTGTATTAATTTTGTAGTGTAGGTACATGTAAATTGAGTGACTGCCTGGCTGTAGTACTGGTGTGTGTAGATGAGTGCAGTCACAAGACATGGCAAGATCCCAGCGTGTTAGGTTACTTACATTGTCCGTGTATCATTTGAGTCTATTGACATTGTGTGATAATCAGGTACGGAGGTCAGTGGGGAATTATGATAATTGCTTGTGGAGGACAGGGATGATTTCAATTGTTCGAGGGACTTGCAGTAAACTATATTTCATGTACCTGATAGTATTGGAAAATGAAATGTAATGAATAGTAAAGAAACCGACTTTAAACAGGGGACAAAATTAAAATTTATTTTTCCAGGGCTTACTTTTCAAGTTTGCCTGCATGAAAATAACACTCTAAATTTGTGTTCCATTAAACGATATGCGAAATTATGGGGGCTCTTATCCCCCTTATTCGCCCAGTGTATTTTTTTTCACTGTAAGGAATTCATTTACAGTTAAAGGGGACCACCAGGCAAAGAACAACACATTATTATATGTTTTGGTACCGTTTTGTGATATCAAATAGATACCCAACATTTTGCAAAGGGTTGTGTAATTCATAAACAAAGCAATTAATTTCCACCACTTACGGAACCACTACTATTTCCTGGTTCCATAAGGGGCCAACCATTTGCGAGTGCGCCAATGCTATTCACGCGTACGTTTGTAGACAATAGATTCCCGGGCGATTCGTTCGCTCTGCACACATTAGTCTTCGCAATTCAGACCTCATGAATGCATGCTTTAGAATGGTGATTCGTTTTCCAATTATATATTTTTTTCTGGAAACATATTTTTGTGAACTTGTTGATGGAATGAAATACTAAAGATGTTACCTTTCTTTAATAAGAATATTATTTTTGGGTGGTGGTACCCTTTAATCACTTCACTGTGAGTAAAATGCATCCAGCAGTACAAGAACATACAAAGGGGCTCAGTGCATGTATACATATTACCCCCCCCCCCCCCCCCCAAAAAAAAAAAAAAAAAAAAAAATTGCAAAGAGAGCCGGCATACATCACAGAAAGCTAAGGAAATAATGCTCCGAGCGCTTTGAGACTTGACTGTTGTAAAGCACTAATCAAAATGGACAATTATTAAATTCTCAAAGTTCAATGCAAAGCACATTTTGTTGTGTCATTGATGTGCAGTTAAGCTTGAAATGTAGCCAGCCCCCTAAAATGCAAATTTTTTCTTTCTTTTTTCTGACATCTTGTGCAGTTGTGCGATCATGCAGTCTCCATACAATCATTTATAATGTACAATGGATCCATAGATCTGTATGTTTTATATAAAATGCAGGGATCTTCATGAAAACAGTACAAAATCACTGCAGAGGTAAGCGCTACCCTGTGTACAAATTACACTAAGGCCATGAAAAGTAAATGGTTGGATTGGCGTAACCCGCCCGCCCCTAAAAATACCGGCGCTAATGCACGCCGACCCTAGAGGTTTTTTCTGAATTTAACAAATTTTAAATAATAATACAAAATAAATAAATAAATAAAAAATTGCAATAGAATTTGCAATTGCGATGTGTTTATTGTGTATTTGTGCGAAGAAAAAAAAAAAAGAAAAAAAAATCCCTACCGACCTACCCTAATTTTCTGTTGCCCGTTACGCCAATCAAACATTTTTTTTTTTTTTTGGCCTAATTATGATGATTATTTCAAGTGGCGCATGTTCTATAGACTAGATCTATACTATACACAGGCTGGTAGTGCTGTGCAATGTACAAAAGTATGTACACGTAGTAATAGTATACAACTGTTGAACTGTACTACATTCATGTACATGTACATGTACATGTACATCAAACCTGAAAAATAAACTATTCTACTCTTCATCTTCAACTTGGACAAAATGTTTTGGTATTGCCACAAGATAACCCTTTTGGCATTTGAATCCTTTAAATATTTATGTTCTCAATTCTCATTGTTATTATACATTTTAAACTGATTGCATTCTAGCTGAATAAATATTTGCTGGATTCAGATTTCAGTTGGCAAAGGGGTGAATTGTTGGTAGCGATGTGATGCTTTGCTCGGGATTGTCCTTGGATCTTATAACACTGGAATCGCAACGCATTATAGACTATTTATAGTCTGAAACGAGGCTGAATTGAAGGCCATGAAGTACTGTAAGTTGGCGTATTGCCAAGAATTTACAAATCTGCCTCATTCAGCATTCCACCTCTTGCTGCAACATGGGTCAGTCTGTCCTATTGACATGTGCTGATCATAATGTGATATATGAATTCCTACAATACATGGCGAGCATGTGTATTGCACTAGAGATGACTTCCCCATTCTGGAAAATAAATGACTGAACATTATTTTTCATGCATGGAATTGGAATAAATGATAATTGCCTAATTGGAGGTAGACGGTTAAACCTTTACATTGTATTCCCAGTTATACTGAAGAGCTGTAGACGAGTGAAAAATACAATAAACAAGTGAATAGTTTGTTGGTTGTAAAACTTATTATTCAACTTAATTCTCCAAGTGAGGAAAGTAAACAAAATAATTGTTATTATTGGGAGTTCGTGATTTTCATGTAGAGGGACTCTCATCTTTCAATGGCACATCATTCAAGTAGGAATCCATGATGTGGACAGACATGATTATGCCACAAGTCACAACATCACATTACAAACTCATGAATGCAGTTATGCAGATGTGCGACATATCTCATATATCGAAACATCAACTGCCCGAATTGGGCTCTCTAATTCAGAGAGATGTCCTAGGTAAAGAGCATATTACTATGTGCATGTGATAATAATAATTTACACATTTTGATCCACATTGAGAGGATTTGGAGTATCACTAGTAGTACAAATGACCTGATAACCATTTTTCATAGATGGGACATTGGTACATACTAACTATAATTATAAACACACACACTAACATACTCATTTTCGTTTGGCCTGTACAACACAACATTGGGTTCTATTCTATCTAGATATAGCACTAAGTTGTGTACATATTGTGATAGAATTGATATTCGAAAATGTGTACAATGATGATTTCATGTTTATACCTAAATTTGATATTACCTAAATTCCTAGGTAGGTATATTTGAAAATGGAAAGAATAAAGAAATAATCTGTATATCCCTCCCTTGCACTTCATTTACATTACATTGTGCATGTACCTGTATGGTGAGTTCAACCCCTGCTACTACCCTTACAAATTACATCATAGAGGGACATGTACATGTACACAGATTGCATACAATAGAAGTAAACACAAACAAGCTAGCATTCAAATGTCCAATGTATACAGTTACTACAGTACAGCAAAACCTGTGTGTGGGATGGAGTGTGCCTAGATGTGTCTGTGTGCACACATGGGTACCTGGGTTGTGTAATGCAATATTGTGGGGTCTAGCTAGATCCACTTCAGTGCTTACCATGCATAAACTCTAGATTGGTGTTTACATGCAGTTACTGTACTTGTGGAATGAAATGCCATTTGGTCAGATTAATTTATAATGCATTCTAAGCGATTCAAATTTTGAGGTTCATTGAAATTATATAATTTTAGTTGAATGAAAGAAAGATATTGTACTTTGTAGTGACATTTACATCATTATGAGGAAGTTCGGTTTTGAAATGGCATGCTTGCAATACTTGGGAACTGGGAAGAAGGTTTTCCCTCCAGACGAAAGTAACACAACATTTTTAGAAACAAGAGGATCTTAAAGGGACTAAGTAACATTGTCCAAATCCTCAAAATAAAATTGTAATTCTAGCGGTTCCTTTATACCTTGTTGTATTCGTGTTAACAATAAAATCATGGGACAGCTTTCGGTTTTTCAAATTTCCCTTTCATTACAAAGATATGTATGATTGAAGTATTTAGATAAGAAAATCTCCGGGCGAGATTTTCATCCCTGTACAAAGTGAATGCAGTGAGTTGGTGAATATCACCCAATATCACTTTGCATTTTCGCTCATTACTTGGCCATACATTGTCCATTTGACCTGAAATTTTCACACAATACCCTGAGGACATATGAGATAACAACAGTATACATTGCATCAACCATTCATCAGTTTTTGCACATCTCAACAAAGTTACTAGATCCCTTTAAAGGGTACCACCACCCATAAATAATATTCTTATTAAAGAAAGGTAACATCTTTAGTATTCCATTCCATCAACAAGTTCACAAAAATATGTTTCCAGAAAAAAGAAAAAAAAATTGGAAACGCATCACCATTCTAAAGCATGCGTTCTTGCGGTCTGAATTACGCAGACTGCTATGTGTGCGGTGAATTGCAATGCGTGCAGAGCGAACGAATCGCCCGGGAATCTATTGTTTACAAACGTGCGCGTGAATAGCTGCATTGGCGCACTCGCAAATGGTTGGCCCGTATGGAACCAGTAAATAGCAGTGGTTCCGTAAGTGGTGGAAATTAATTGCTTTGTTTATGAATTACACAACCCTTTGCAAAATGTTGGGTATCTATTTGATATCACAAAATGGTACCAAAACATATAATAATGTATTGTTCTTTGCCTGGTGGTCCCCTTTAAAACCAATGGTCTAATTACAATAAATTATTTATTTAATTATGACTGTCCAGAGCTCATTTTACTATACCATCCTAAGTTCTAACTGGTTGGTCAATTTTAAATGAATTTGTTATAAAAAAATAATACAGTTGCAGAGTTGAATAGAAACCAAAGACCGCTTTATGCGAATAACATTGAAAAGGAAACTTCATGTAGTACAGAATGTACATAGGATAATGATGATATGTAATTAATTAATTTCTTCCCCCTATGACAATAGAGATAAGCGACCAATCAAATGTGGCTTACCTGAAACGAGAACTAGGTGGCCCCAAACGAAAAAAAAACAATTGCTATTTTTTATCAGTTGGGTAACTTCAATATTAATTTAACTAGATTTGTATGGCCCAAAGCTCATTAATATACATGTACATCTCTTACAGCACTGTTTATACTTGCCTGCCTGCCCGGGGCAAGTACAAGTTGGTGTCGGGCAAGTGAAATGTCATAAAATGTCTGGTTTGCTAGCCCGATCGGGCAACTAAATGCATGTAATTGTTCAACTATGAGAGAACAATGTAATTTCTTACATCTAAATCTCATTAGCTTTTTTTTTTGGGGGGGGGGGGGGATTTTCGGAATTTTTGGTGGGATTTTTTTGTTTGGATTGTGATCAAATGCTTATAAAATGATCACTAACAGCATTATAGCTTATTAGTAGCCCCTGAAATTCGAAAAAGAGCCCGGAAATTTGTAGCCCCCGAAAGTTGGAAAAGTAGCCCCCGAAAATGGAGCCCCCGAAATAAAAATATTAATTTTTTCGCTGATTTGAGATATATCTTAGGTGAATAATGGACATTGATGGACACAACATCACCACAAGAGGGTGCCTTCCATGATTTCCCGCAGCCCTCCTGACAGCTGATTGTCGATGCGGCGTTTGCCTGCGTCACTTGTTTGAGATAATTCTGCTGCACAGGTGTTCAGTGTCCCATGCCTGCCCCAGCCAGTGTACCGCTACACGAGGAGGATTGGCCACAGAATTATCATTACTGCATATAATTGTGCATTATAATATTAACAGCTGTTCACACCACCTTGTCTAATCCATATGCCTGCGTGTTCAACAGCATTGCATACGTAACATTTATTGGTGGAAAAACGCTGGAAACTGGAATCTGCGTTGGCACTCGGGCATATCGTATCGTGACCTTTCATTTATGAATTGTTGGGCAAGCAATATTATTTTTCAGCAACATTCATAATTATTTCAGGCTCACATTACCATTGTCTTGAAGCTCGTATTACCATTAGCATTCGGATATCCTGGATAAGTAACATACTCTGGGAAACTGTTCATGTATAGCAGGCTGTTAAATGACTGTGGTCTCTGTATATTTATGGGGTTTTGAACAGCACTCTGAACATGAATTTTATCAAGGTTGCACTGTAAGAGAGCGCTTGATCTGTTTTGGTCTATTAATTTTTCATTATGGAAACACTTCTAACCTGCTGTGATAGTTTTGGCAAAACAGTTTCATCAGAACGCTTTCATGATGCTTGTAAGGAATAGATCTCTGGAACTTCTTGAATTGAAAGAAAATTAGCAACCCTGTTCTATGTTAGAGGAAATATTGAGGCATACGCCAAAGATATTTGGAAATATTGGAAATAATAGTGTTCAAACATCATGGCTGTTTCTGGAAATGTCTGGAACTTTTCTGCGACGAGTCTGTTTAGTAAGTACTTTATTGTTTTATGCATGGTTTGAAGTGCTTAATGCAGAACGAACAGGCAGTAACGTGCTCGCTGAGTCTTTTATTTTGTCTGGTATAATAGGTATGCATGGTTGGAAGTGCTTAAAGTAGAACAAACAGGCAGTATAATATGCTCGCTTAAATTCTTTTATTCTGCTTATACAATCTAAGTATACACTCTAAATCTTTAAAAACATAGCCTCCAAATAAGTTTTTAAACAATGTACAAATTTTAGAGTGTTAGGCAGAACTCTACCAGTTTGCATAGAATGGCGTAAGGAATTAAGTCTGACATATATTTCGACCTCCTGAAAAATTATGGAATAAAAAAAATACAGTCTGATAATAGCACCATTCAATTGAACACATCAGGACATTACTTTGATTCGTGCTAAATGCCAAGTTACAATATTTGTGTGTTAACCAGAAGATTGCTGATGTCACCTCGGCAAATGCGCGGAACATTTATATATTTTGCTTCTGACTGTCTCCCCCCCCCCCCCCCCTTCAGGTAAACTCCCTATAGATTTGTGGTAGAGTTAATTATAATATGAAGTCTATATACATGTACATCACTGGATTCCAGGCTATCTGCATACTGTATCTAGGTATGTGTATGATGATTCAAATTCAATGCAGAACATTTCTCTTGTGCAAGTTAAATATGCAGGCAAACTTGAGAAGTACCCCCCCCCCCCCCCTCCCCCTCACCATTCCCACCAGTTTGAAATCATTTCAAATTTTAAAAGTATACATGTATGATATCGAATGGATCTGCAGTAATTCTGCGTAAGAACAGATTGGACTACAAAATAAATACATGGGGGCTCAGGGCGAATTCACCCCTGAAATGCTAAAAAGAGCCCCCAAATCATTAAAGAGTTCAATGTAAAACCCATTTTAGAGTGTTATTTTCATGCAGGCAAACTTGAAAAGTAGCCCCCCCCCCCCCCAAAAAAAAAATATATATAAATATTAATTTTGTTCCTGATTCATGGACCAATGTGGCATCCGAACGATTACGATAGCAGCTGGAAATTAATGAAGCGAGACTAGTTCGGCTTGATGGCGCATGCAACGATGTCCAAATGAAGCCTGTTTCCCGCGATAATCACTAGAGAAGAGGGCCTAGATAGAAATGAATTTGAGAAGGAGTAAGCTTACCAGTAAAAAAAAAACACGGGGGGCTCGGGGGAACTATCCCCCGAAATGCCAAAAAGAGCCCCCGAAAATCATAAAAGAGCCCCCGTAAATCTGCATGAAGTTCAATCATGTCAATGCAAAACAAATATATTAAGAGTGTTATTTCATGCAGGCAAGCTTGAGAAGTAGCCCCCGGAAAATAAATATTAATGTTTTTCCCTGAAGCTTACTTATACTAGGGGTTATCTATTTCATGAATTATTTGTGAATTTCAGAATTAAAAAAAACGAATTTTAGCAGGAAGAAGCTTTCTGGGGGTTATTTATTTCATGAATAATTGTGTGTGTTGGCGATAAGAAGATGCGTTGAGTTCTTGATGTAATGGTATTGTTCTATCTGATCGATCCTTCTTGCAGATTGTTCCTCCTGACAACCTGAAACCTTCTCCACGGTTTGCCTTACACGGCAACAGATAACGTATATTTATACATAATGCAAGCTGGATTCCAAGAATCGAGTGTATGGATTAGAAACGGGGGAATAAAAAGGCTTGCATATATCTGTCCTTAATGGATAATTGACCATGAATATGATGACATTAATAAACCAGTTAATCTGTGTCAAAGGAGAGTACTGTGCCAGCTACAGCCCCGGTCACTGCCCCTGCTGCTACCTCTGAAGAACAATCCATAAATATGATGGCATTAATACACTGGTCTATCAAATTTTTTCTCAGTTATGTAGAATCGAAGTAGAGCACTGTGCAAGCAACTGCCCCCCCCTCACCCCTCTGCCCCCTTTGATGCTACATCTGTAGAACGATTCATAAAGATGACATTAATACACCAGTTGGTTTATTGTATTTTTGTTTTACTCATGTAGAATCGAAGGAAGCACTGTGCCAGCAGCTACCCCAGTGACTGCCCCTGCCCCTCCGACTGCTGCTATAGCTCTGTAGAACGATCCATACATATGATATGATGACGATGACATTGATACATTTGTTAATTGTATTTTTTCTCACTCGTGTAGAATCGAAGGAGAGCACTATGCCAGCGACTGCCCCATTGACCCCCTGCTCTTCCCCCTTGCTGCTAGCTCTGTAGAACGATCCATAAATATGATGACAATGACATTAATACATTTGTTATTTGTATTTTTTTTCTCACTTGTGTAGAATCGAAGGAGAGCACTGTGCCAGCAGCTGCCCCAGTGACTGCCCCTGCCCCTCCCCCTGCTGCTAGCTCTGTACCAGTCGCCCCACCAGTCCCCTCTGTTGTGAGGGCGACAGGCAAGGGAAAGAACAGTGTGGTAAGATATTCATTTAATCTCTCCTCCTTGACAAAGAAAATTTGTAAGACATTCCCAATGTTTTTTTCTTAGATTTCCAGTGATGATTTTATGCGTTTGTTTTTTTTATTATTGAAGATCCCTCTGTACTGTCTGGAATCAAAATAATATATATAAACATGCCTTTACAATTGCCATGGTCAGATTAGTGAAATAATTTATCCCAATTGTTGATGCCCCTCAGCACAAATTTACTGGCCCCCAATTAACATGGTAAGCTGTCTACTGCTCAAGATTTCACTCCTTAGATGTAAGTTATCAAACATAGTTATGAATATGGCCTAACATGTGAGAATATAAGATTTTTGCATACTGTCAGTGCCAGTTTGAAAATCTAGTTGCCTGATCGGCCCAATGAAAGATAACGTTTACAACTTTTTGCTGGCCAAAAGTGAACTTTTACTGGCCCTTGGGCTTGGTCAGAAGGGGCCAGTGCTGTGCCTGACTTACACTATGAGATGAATAGTATGAAAACAAGTTGAGTTTTTAAAGAACTTTGACTTGTGTTGTGGAGTGAATGATTACAAAAATGAATGATTTTGTTTTATTGTCTCTTTCAGGCAAGTGACTTCAGTGATCTGAACAGTTGGCCATCCCTCGGTGCTGTTAAGGATGGACCTGTAAGTATGATGATACAGAGCTGCAAAGTCTTCCTGATTTCGCAGAAGACTTCCTGAAAATAGACCAAGATTACTGTATCGGATAGCCAATCTTCCTCATTATCAACAAATTATTGTTATTTATAGGTTGTATGCATTTTTAGCTCATCCGGCCCGAAGGGCCCGATGAGCTTATGCCATGGCGTGGCGTCCGTCGTCCGTCCGTCCGTCCTTTTTTTTTTCAAAATGCTTCTTCTTCGTTATTTTTCAACCGATTTTGATTCTGATTGTTTCATAAGATAGGGCTAGGAGGGAGATTTAAAACTTCTACACAGAATCGTGAAATTCATTATCTATGGTAATTTATGCAAATTTATTCGAAATAAAAAAAAATGCTTCTTCTCCTTCATTTCTCGACCGATTTTGATTTGGTTTGCTTTATCTGGTAGAGCTAACTTTGGTACACTAAACTTCTACACAGAATTTTGAAATTTTTCTCCATTAATTAATTATGGTAATTTTGTATTTATTAATTTTTTTATATTTTTATTATTATTATTTTATTTATTTTTTTTTTTTCATTATTATTTTATTTTATTTTTTAAAAATTTATTTATTTATTTTTTTATTTATTTTTAAATTTTTTTATTTATTTTTATTTTTTAAATTTTATTATTATTATTATTTTTTCCCCATGTCCCTTCTGGGGCGTCAAATATATATTTTTTCACTCTAATTTTTTAATTTTTAATTTTTATGTCCCTTCCAGGGCATCAAATTTTTATTTTTTGACCAGTTGAAAAGTGTACCACATGAAATTTGCGATATTTGATGTTGCGAGATGCCGGATGAGCGCTACGTCATTGACGTTCTGGTCATACATATCTTCCTCATTTCTGATGAAAATTTCTGATGAAATTTGTCCTTAAAGGAGGGGTGCAATCCCGGCTTTGATTCAGGTTTATAGCTTTAAATATGTGCCTTTATTGATATACCACACTCTTTTTTTCAAAGAAATCCTTAAGTTGGGAAAAAAAGGTAAATTTCATGCAACTTTTTTGCTTTATTACGCATCGGCGTTCCATGCTCCTAAAAAAAGTCATTATAGCAGAGCGGAAATGTGCGCACGTGTCACCCGATTCATGACATCACTTGCAGACCGCAACGCGGAGGAATGTGCATTGTTTACATGCAGAGCCTATGACTTGCTTGTAAAACAAACTCGTTTTTGCTTGTAAATTGAGGTTTTACTGAAAATGCTTAAGAATTGCTAAGAAATGAATTGTAGCAGGATGCAGCTACACATCTGAGTGTATATCGTCCCACGATATAAACCTGAACAAATGTTTGCAAATATTGAAACAAATGGAAATAATATCTCTGTGTCAACGTGAGTATTGTACTCAGCGTGTACGTCTATGACCGAGCTAAACTGCGATTGCCTGCCGGTGACGTCACAAAGATGACGTCATTTTTTGTTCGCCCGGGACTCAGTTTTTTTACGGGGGTTCCGAAAGAGAATTTACAAGTTGATTTTTTTATTTTACCGGGTTTTCCCACGAGGAAAATATGTTTGTATTAGTAATCTTCATGAAAATCTACCTTAGATACAGTAAAACCCAATTTTGAGGCAGTTTTCTTGTCACCATACCTTTAATCTTCCTGATTGTTAAATTTCAATGTTGGTAGCTCTCATGATAATTTCTCCCGTTTCTCTTGGTTGGACACTATACACATGTGTGACTGTACATTTTTATTTTGAGGCCACTGCAAAACCTGACAGCATTTATCTGTTCAGGACTGCTCCTGATAATACTCGGGCTTTGTTCAGGCTTTAGTCTAAAGAAGGCATGCTACATCAATATTAAATAGTTTTGAATGGGTTACAGTATACCTGCAATGAAATCTGTGAGAAAACATTAAAACAATAAGGAGCAAAAAGGACAAGTTTGGCATAGCAGTAATTTCTTTAAAATTGAGCTTGAAAAATGGAATTCACATTTTTATGGAACATTGCTGCTTGATATAGACGAACATGAGGCAAGATTTTTAAAAAGATATTTACTATAATTCAGATATGTTCAGATACTACTTGGTTGTTTGCAATTTGCAATATATTTTACTTATTTTGACATAAATTCAGCTAAACCTGCATAAGTATTATTTATGTTTCTATGTGCTTTTTCATATTTCTAAAGGACCCCCAGTCTCCCCGCCGCAAGAAGAACAGTGGTGGCAAGACACCCCCAGTCTCAGACAGCACAGCCACCACCACCCCCACACCCGCCACCCAGCCAGCGGCCCCTGTCCCTGCCCAGCAGATAGAGGCCACCCCCACTCCCGAGACATCAGCGAGTGCCCAAGCCGAGACATCGGGGCCGAGCGCCCCTGTCGCTGCAGTCACCTCCCCCAGGACACCAAAGGGGGATTCGGCTCCGTCAACCCCTGCTCCTGCTGCTCCTGTGGCCTCTAATGCAAAGAAGGCTACCTCCCCCTCTCGCAAAGTGGGGTCATCTCCCCCAAAGGGTGCCGGGCGCTCATCAGAGGAGAAGAGGCATGATGGCGGTAGCAGTAATGATACGAGAGGCGATGGGCACAGACAGCAGGGCAAGAAAAATCGTGGTAAAGGTATAGATTGCTGTGGATGTTTGTTTGGTACTTGTCCTGTCAAGTTTATAATTTATGCATTATAACGGGGAAGTAAATTGATAAATGCTCAGATTGCTGTGGTTTTTCTTTATTTGGTAGATTCGTTGTCAAAATGTTTCGCTCAGGTTTCCATAGAGTCCTTCATTCCATGAAGATGCTATGTTGTCATTATGCAAATAATTTGCCCTTGGTATGAGAGGGTCTTATAGAATTGAGTTACCAATAATTTATGCACACATGTGTATATAAAAAATAAAAACAACTTTACACCAATCTATGGATATGGTGATGTATAGATAAAAGGTTATGTCGTTCTAGTGCTTAATGTATTTTCTTACTAATTCATTATTTTAGCTTGAGGTGCCAAAATAACATTAATTGAATGGTGATTTGTATAATCTGTGTTTAGTGCATAGTAGTAATTTTATGTGCATACATTTTGAAGAAAAAGTAAAGGTGTGCATATTTAATTGTGATTGAACTGATTTCCAAACTTAACCCGGCACCTTGCATTACCCTCTCTCAGCAGAGAAGAAGCAGAAGTGGATCCCCCTGCAATTGGACCCACCAGAACCCCGGAGCAAGGGAGGTCGTGACCCTCGAAGTCGCAACCCTCGGGATGCTGCGAGGTCACGTGATCGACCTGTGCGTGAGCGTGACTGCGACAGGGAGATGAACTGGCGAGAGGTGCCACGCACCACCGCACAGGCGCCCGGCGATGGGCAGAAGAGAACAACTCGATCGCAGGGAGATGGCAGGACAAGTCGAGAGACACTGTCTAAAGGTATGAACAGAACATTTATAAGGGATTATGTTGACCCGTTTCTTGTACATTGACCAAAAAAAGCATTGAAAAAAAAAAGATGGCAGGATAAATCGAAAGACACTGTCTGAAGGTATGAACATTTGCTCTTCCTTTCAATTTATACAAAGTAAGGGGATTATATTAACTTGTTTCTTGTACAATGGTGCAAGTGTGAAGGGACCAATGATTGTAGCATGGAGCTGTTCACATTCTGCAAAGTGTGACAACAGCCCTGCTTCCTTGGAAGAGAAGGCCCTAAACCTTTGGGATGAGGTTGTTCAGCATTCTAGAGTTATAGATTAATGTAACTATTGCAGATTGGAATTATTCCCGTTTCCTATTTTCTTGGGCAAACCAACTAGAGCATAATGCCCTGCTTTATGCTTCTGAGTTTAAGTGTGAGTAAATTGGGCCAGCAATTAGGCAACTGTTCATAAAAAGGAATCGGTTCAACCAGCAGTAAAGGAGTAGTTGATGTGTTTGGGTCTATGTATAAGGATGTTATTGTTAGCTGCATTTAGCAAGATTCTTCCCAAGATGAAGGATCATTCTTTCTACAAAGTTTCTACAGCTATAGAATCAATGTCATGAATATATTGTTGCAGCCTCCAAGCAGAAAACAGAACCAGCATAATGTCTAAAGCTAATGTCTAAAGCCCTCCGCACACTGAGCCGGCTCGACCCGATCCGACTGGTTTTCAGTCGGTTCAGCTCAGTATACGTTGCCTCAGGACTCCTGTTTTGCCGGTCAAAAGCCAGTTGGAGATCATTCGAGGTCGATTCAAGTTGTTGAATCGGCTACGACTGAGCGAAACCGACTCTAGCCTGACTGAAGACCAGTCGGATCGCATCGAGTCGGCTCTGTGTGTGGTGGGCTTAAGGTCAAATTCATAATGTTGTTGACTTGTCCTTCACCTCTGTTCTGAAATGCTTTTCCCCTTATCTTTTTACAGCTGCAGGATTTGTGGCACCCAGGGAAGAGCGGTGTCGCAGCCCGGGGTCACCCGGTACAAAACACCATAACCCACAGAACCAGTATAATAGCATTTATAAGGCAGAATTCATAATGATCTTGTCGTGTCCTTTACCAATTTTCTAAGAGGCTTTTCCGTTTTTCCTTATAGCTGCAGGATTTGTGGCACCAAGGGAAGAGCGTAGTCGCAGCCCGGGGTCACCCGGTACAGAAAACCGTAACCCACAGAACAGTATAATAGCATTTATAAGGCAGAATTCATAATGATGTTATCACGTTGTGTCCTTTACCAATTTCCTAAGTTGCTTTTCCTCCTTTCCTTACAGCTGCAGGATTTGTTGCACCGAGGGAAGAGCGTAGTCGCAGTCCCGGTGCACCCGGTACAGAAAACCGAAACCTACAGAACCAGCGAGAGAGGGGGTACCGTGGACGGGGGCGGGGGAGAGGCAGAGGGGCACCGGGCAGGGGGAGAGGAGGGGGACGAGGCGGCTACTCCAGGGACTACTGGCAGAGCAACAGCGTGGATGTGCCTGGCAGCAAGAGCGAACAAAGTAAGTCAAATGGAATCTGTCATCTTTCGTATCGTATGAAATCATGCTTGGTATGTGCCTGGCAGGCAGCAAGAGCAAACAAAGTAAGTCCAAATGAATCTGTTTGAACACTTTATGGCTGGAAATCACAAAGGAGTTTTATGTAAACCATGGTAATATATATTGCTTTGAAGTGCCATTTGTAAACAGAGATGACTATATAATGGAAGATTCTACTATCTATTTACATGTATTTGTCTAATTTCCCGTTTAAATCCAGCATCTCCAGATTCTGAGTTATTCCAGGAATTCATACCACAGTACTACGGCCCCACCAGCCCCACGGCAACGAGCGGCGGGTCGGCAGCAGCACCGGCCGCCAGCGGCGCCGGGGGCAGCGCGCCTGAAGTGGATCTGGATGCGCCCCAGTTTGTGACTCCGCAGTACAACAATCCCGTGTTCTACGAAGGGACGGCACCCGTCTACGTTCCGACGAGCGCAGGCTCCTCATCTGTCAGCTTCACCCTGGATGACACCACGCTAAAGGACTACGTCAAGAAGCAAATGTGAGTCTCTTAGGAAAACAAAAATTCCACCCATTCATTGCACGCAGGGTAGGAAATATACGGGGGCTGAGGGCGATTTTTGCCCCCTAATTTTCAAAATAGCCCCCTGAAATCAGTAGGTAGCCCCTAAAATTAGCATCTATAGTATAGGGTATTATGTGGAAAATGTCTGGATATCCATCAGATTGGAAAAGTAGCCCCCTAAATTAAAAAATTAATTCCTGCATTGATTGCACGTCATCATTTAGAGCTGTAATCAAAATGTAAGCACTTTGTTACGGACTACTTTGAGTCAAAACTATTTCTGCATTGTAGTAATTCAAACAAAAAACTTGTACACAGTCAATAGATTTCTTTTAAAAATCTTGTATGAAGTGACCAATGATTATAGCATGGAGCTGTTCACATTCTGCTAAGTGTGACACGGCCCTGTCACCATGAAGAGAAAAGCCCAAACAATTTGTATGAGGTCACTTTACAATGGTTAGAAATTGTGTTAAAGGGACTTAGTAACATTGTCCAAATCCTCAAAATAAAATTTTTATTCTAGCGGTTCCCTCATAGCTTGTTGTATTCGTATTAACAATAAAATCATGATACAGGTTTCGGTTTTTCAAATTTCCCTTTCGTTACAAAGATATGTACGATCAAAGTATTCAGATAAGAAAAACTACCCCGGAGTTTTTCTTACCGTGTACAAAGTGAGTGCAGTGAGTTAGTTTATATCACTTTGCATTTTTGCTCATAACTTGGCCATGCAATGTCCATTTGACTTGAAATTTTCACACAATACCCTGTGGACATATGAGATAACAACAATATACATTGCATCAACCATTCATCACTTTTTTGCACATGTCAACAAAGTTACTAGATCCCTTTAAGAAAAATGGTCAAAAATATATCATGGATTGGAAGCGTCGTTGATATTTTTCTGTAACTTAACCCATAACCTTCGAGATTCTGAAATCTCCGTAGACTTTGAACACAACCCACCCGGTTCCCGTAGTCAAGGGGTTATTACCGTTAGGAGTGCACTATGCTCAGAGGTATAGCATATTTTCATGCTTCACATGTGTCTTTGTGCAAGTGACTTCAGAACAGATTCAATTACGTTTGTATGCCAATTAACACCATCAACGATTTTCATGTTGATCAGACACTTGTCAATGATAAGAAAAATTATTGATTCATTGTTTTACTTGCTTTGCAGTGAATACTACTTCAGTGTGGAGAATCTGGTCAAGGATATTTTCCTCAGGAAAAAGGTATGTATCGCCACAGAGGGAAATGATTTACCCTGATAGTAACCTACATTTGTTGCATAATTGCGCCTTATATTCACTTATATTCACGGGTTAAAGATGTACACAAGTACTGGTTCTTTCTGAATTATTTTATGTGAGTATATTGCATGGTTTTGAATCTGTGTGAGCATACTTTTTTAGGACTTACAAATGAGAATGATTTCCAGCTTTTTAAAACTTCAGTTCCAAAGAATAATACCTTTAGTGTAAAAGTGACTAATGATTATAGCATGGAGCTGTTCACATTCTGCAAAGTGTGACAACAGCCCTGTCACCTTGGAAGAGAAGAGCCTAAACCTTTTGGACGAGGTTACTTCAGACAAAATGAATATTCTGTTGAGTGAGATAGATATTGTACTTCGAAATAAAAGAAATTAATGTCAGATACATCATTGGTGGAGATTTTGTTGCCAGAGGTATTGTACATTTTTAGAGCATAGTCCATACGTCGTGGGAGCGATTGCTACATACACTTACATAATGAAACAATATTGTTACATATAGTTCACAGTAATCACTCAATATATATTTATAGGGCTTGCATTTATCAGTGTGGCCTAGGTGCCAATGGCCACCAGGGTTTTCATTTGGGCGCTAGCATCTCTTGTATTGGCCACCAATGAATTAGGATTTACAGCCCACAAGTCTATGGTGGTAGTTTATCTGATGGGTCATATTGGCCACCTGAAAGACGTGCTTAAAAAGAGAGCTCTGTATATCACACTAAAACTGTCCTAACAGCCACCTGTCTATAGCAGCCAACAGGCCTATAGTTGCAAGGAAAAGTTGTCCCCTGCAGAAAAAATAGCGTTATGGAACCTGCTTATAGAGGTCACCTGTCTACAGTACACTAAAACTGTCCTAACAGCCACCCGCTATAGCAGCCAACAGGCCAATAGTTGCAACGAAAAGTTGTCCCCTGCAGAAAAAAAAAAGCGTTATGGAACCTGTCTATAGAGGTCACCTGTCTACAGTGGCCACTAGTCTTGGTTCCCCTGGGTGGTCACATTAGACAGGTTCCATAACGCTATTTTTTCTGCAGGGGACAACTTTTCGTTGCAACTATAGGCCTGTTGGCTGCTATAGTTCGGCTTTTGCTACATGTAATAACATTTTCTCATGACTTTTGACTTTGTTTGAATTTGTAGATGGACAGTGAGGGATACCTTCCAATCAGTCTCATCGCCAGCTTCCACCGAGTCCAGGCCCTCACCAGTGACCCTCCTGTCATTATCGAGGTAGGTTACCAAGTCTCCCTGATTTTGCAGGAGACTCCCTGAAAATATACCAAGATTACTGCATCGTATTTCATCCTATCAGCCAATCTCCCCGATTACTGAAAGATTTATTGTCATCAAGTTGTATGCATGTGATGAATTTCCCTAAATCTTCCTGATAATTTCAATGTTGGTAGCTCTGCGCCAAATTATGTAGGAAATTATGTTCAGATAAAAAAAACGGACATTATTATTGAAGATTACACAAATGCCATGGGATGAAGCCTTTTTGCAACAATTTGTTTTTCATCTATGTGGGCATATCTGTCATATACGGAACCATCAGATAATTATGGTTCCGTAATGTGAGGGTAATTAATTATTTACCAACATGTTAGTTGATCGTAATATTATTAGCAAATCTTTGGGTGCGTTTATGCTCAACTTCCGAAGGCAGAATCAGCGTTTTGAAACGCTCTTCCAAAACGCTGATTCAAAACGCCGTTTACGGGGTTACTGTTTATGCTCAAGTTTTTTGCATTTCGAGAACGAGCTAATTTCGTGAACATGCACCGCGCATGCGCTGGCTAGTTGACCCGGAAGGCAGGTCAAATTGCGGCGCGCGCTTTTGAGTTGAGTGCAGTGCAGTGTACTATAGTTTTCTTGTCGCGATATCGATCTGGCCGGACTCTCGTTTGTTTATATTATTTCGATCGTTACATACACTCGTGGTGGATTTCAGAGGATTGCTACCTTTGACATTACTCATATTGAGCACAATTGGTGAAAACCCAGGAGTATAAATGGGTACTTGGTCGGGTGTTAAATTAGCCTGTAGCGCTCTACATCATAGGGCAGCTTGGACTAGTATGCTCCCCTGGGAGTTGAAATGGTGCACAAGATGATTGTGCGGGTTTGAACTGTACCTGATGACCAATAGACCGGCAGCCCAGAGGTCTTTTGTGCATCGAAAAGCGTACTGATTTCTGAACATATGAATATTTAGAGGAGAATGTAACAAATCTCCCTGGGTGTATCCGTGGATAAAGGGGTCCTTTGCGCCTCCAAAAGTTGGCCCCTGGGGATTGTCCGATGCTTCTATTTTGTGCGATTGTACCGTGTTAATCGTCACTCACGACTCGTTACACTCACTTGTTACATTCTCCTCTAAATATTCATATGTTCAGAAATCAGTACGCTTTTCGATGCACAAAAGACCTCTGGGCTGCCGGTCTACAAGGGTAATAATGCACCTCTGAATAGTGCACCTAGATACATAGTGCTATATAAATGCTATATATATTATTATTTATTAATAATATTAGGCAATATGTATGTATCAAAAGTTTATCATTTTTTGTCATGTACAATAACAATATCACTTTCATTTAGCCAGATGCATAATTTGTTTGCACAGCTGACATACTAGGGCGAGTCAATATTTGGTTCCTTACATGGAACAACTTTGTTCAAACTGATGAAAATTGTTGTCGTTTTGTATATTGGCTTTCATGCCAATTTGTTGCAATTCAAGCTAAACATATGCTAGCTTGGTATAATTGTACTGTGCGAAAGATACATTCAATTACAAATACTCCATATTCAAACATTTAAAATATATATATAACATAACTTACATTAAAAACAGCAAGCACAGTCTGTATGTCACTGAGAATCTGATATACATGATTGATGCATGATTTATTGAATACATTCATTGCTTTGAAATGCAAAGACAATATTGTTGAAAGTAAAAATTAATTATAATGCGTCTGGTTTAAAGCTTTTGTTTGCTAATTGGGGCAGAGAACAGCCTGCATGGATCACTCACATATGTTTGTATCACAGGTATATGAGAGCGGATAGCTATTTTATAGGTATGCCACTTCGTATCTGATGGCTGTTCGGCAGGAGTCGGTAGCGCCTACAAAATAATTGTCATTTGGTTGAACTTTGGGTCAATACTTGCTGTGGACAGTTTCTTTGTCCTGCATTATATGCTTTACAAATAGTCATGTTCGGGGATACTACACCTTGGTTCGCCATTTTGAACTATGCTATTTTGTGAGCACGGCATAACACAGAATCGGTGTGTATAATGCGATGCGCTCAAGGCGTTTACAAGATGGCACCGAGCGTCTGATTTACGAATTTGAACCTCCTTTAAAGGGGACCACCAGGCAAAGAACAACACATTATTATATGTTTTGGTACCGTTTTGTGATATCAAATAGATACCCAACATTTTGCAAAGGATTGTGTAATTCATAGACAAAGCAATTAATTTCCACCACTTACGGAACCAGTACTATTTCCTGGTTCGTGCGGGCCAAACATTTGCGAGTGCGCCAATGCTATTTACGCGTACGTTTGTAGACAATGTAATCCCGGGCGATTCGTTCGTTCTGCACACGTTAGTCTTCGCAATTCAGACCGCATGAACGCATGCTTTAGAATGGTGATGCGTTTTCCAATTATATATTTTTTTTGGAAACATATTTTTGTGAACTTGTTGATGGAATGGAATACTAAAGATGTTACCTTTCTTTAATAAGAATATTATTTTTGGCTGGTGGTACACTTTAATATTAATTCTGATCCCGATTGTGTTTTGTTTGCTCAGGCCCTTGCTGACAGTACCCGAGGTGGAACTGTCTGCATTGTAAGCAGTCTTGGAGCTCAGCAATAAATATTGAGCTTTCATAATTGTAATAGTTTTCCTTGTACTGCATTATATGTTTAATATATATTTGTCTGACTTTGTTTGACCAGGCCCTTGCTGATAGTACCGAGGTGGAACTGTCTCCAGACAAGTCCAAGCTGCATTGTTAAGCTGTCTTGGATCTCATCAATAAATATTTAGCTTTCATAATTTTAATTGTTTTCCTTGTACTGCATCATATGTTTAATATATATATATATTTCTGACTTTGTTTGATCAGGCCCTTGCTGACAGTACCGAGGTGGAACTGCATCCAGACAACTCCAAGGTGCGTTGCAAGCAGTCTCCAGAGCTATGGGTTATTATCAACGACCCCGGCGGCCCAACAGCAAAGTTTGAGCTTTCCTACGACAGTCCAGAGTTTGTGCCTGGCAAGCCCTACCCATTCTCCACCAAAGTCACAGGTGAGATGATCTCAACTTTATTATGCCATTACCTTGAAGTGGCTACAGGCCTAATTTTCTGGCATTGTCCATCCATACATATGTTAAGCCTCCACACTAACTTTTTTTCTGAAGTAAAATCATACATTTTGAAATGTCCTAATAAAATGTAATTGCCCTCTTACTTCTTGTTGAGGTTTACAAACTGAAATTACACAGTGCTCTATAGTTGAACAATTATTTGACTTGCCCGACATCAGTTTTTACTTGCCCCGGGCAAGCGGGCAAGTGCTAGTGTCGAGCATATCTGTCCCATTCTTGATTTTATAGTTGCATCCTTGATAACCTCTGCCAAACCACACAATTTGAGCTTTAATACAACAGCTCTCAAATAACAGCCCTGGAGAACCATACTCACAAAACTCCAGCAACGTCACAGAGAAGTTATGTTATAAGATATGTTAGTTTGTTAGATTAATGTTTTCAACTGTGCTCTCATGTGTTTCCTATTTATTTGTAATGGTGAAATCCTTCCATGGCAGATGAGAGTTTGAGCTTGATAAACATACCCATTCATTTATCAATTCACTGCAAAAATGTCACAGTTGGAAATAATCTTTGTATTTTTGTGCTTCAGTACATTTTCATGGTATGATTTCTTTGAAGACCCAGTCAAATACCAGTCATCAGATATCAAGATAATGAAGTGTGAAGTGGTTTTGGACAATGTTACTAGATCCCTTTAAGTACAAAGTAAGGGATTATATTAACCTGTTTCTTGTACATTTATGCAAGTGTGAAGGGACCAATGTTTATAGCATGGAGCTGTTCACATTCTGCAAAGTGTGACAACGGCCCTGTCACCTTGAAAAACAAAGCCTAAACCATTTGGATGAGGATACTTCACACAACATGAGGACTCTGTCGAGTTATATAGATATTGATGTTGTTTTGTACCATATATTATGGTCAGAGACTTTGTTGGGGTCATATTGTCATATTTTGGAGCAATTGCTGCTGAAAGTGGTGAATGGGCCCTTTAACCCTGATTTAGCCCCCCCTCCTCTATTTTCGCGATTACTTCGCAACGCTTAAATATTTTACGGTGCCACTTCATGACTTTTTTCCTTAGAGTCTTGCGCAACTTTTGATACCAAATTTGCCACAACCGGGTGTACCGTTCTAAAGTTACGTGACCTTTTGTAAGTGAGCGTCGGCCCGAAAATCGCTAAATTTTGTGATTTGTGTACAAATCCTATGGAAATTGACTTTTACCTAGAATAGACAAAATCTTCATTATTTTTCATTCTGATCACTGCAATTATTTAATTTGGGCTACAAATGGTTGAATAATGGTTAATATTTTATTCCATCGGAAAAATATATAACAAATATTTTTAAAATTCAAAAATGCAAAATGAGTCGATTGGAGTTTCGGTTGCCGAGATCTTAGGGGGGGCCCTTTTAGCCCCCCCCCCCCCCCCCCCCCCCCCATTTTTTTAAAGGTTAAAAATAGCCCAGTCTTTTTAGGGTTAAAGAGTACCATTTCACTTATTCCCCCAAAACATCTACATGTATCCCTAAAATGCATCTTCAATATTTCTCGCCATGAAAACCAGGGTCTACAGACGTTTTAACCATCATTGTTTTTCTATTTCATTAAATGTTCCAGAATCTGCCCCCGTTTCGCCCACGCCCGGAGAGAACAATGATGGCCATGAGAGGATCTCAGAGAGTCTGTCGGCGCGGGAGGATTCATCAAGCAATAAGGCGGCCATGACACCAGGACTGTCTACAAGTCTCCCAGAGGAACTCGGCAACTGGACGGAAGTGAAGAGGAGAAATAAGGCACCCACACCCAAAGAAAAGGTACCGTCAGTTCCTAGTGTATTCATTAAAGGTCGTATATATGCCAAGATAACCTAATGAGCAATTTTTTTGTGGAAATATTGTAATTTATGTATCCAAGAAAACACTCCTTTTAAAAATTTTTGATAAACCATACAGACCGGCGCAAAGGCTGCATACTTTTACCTTAAAAAAAAAGGCTTTAAGTTGGGTGCGGCGCGTACAACAGCAGTAGTCAAAATTAGACTCTTATTATAGGGTCCAAACAGCATATTTATGCATGTCTGGGACTGCAGTATAAACTTGACTGTATTCTATTTTGTTAGAAAATCCAAATAATGACCAGCTTTTACCTCATGTTTTTTAACAGGGTCAGCGAACCGAGTCGTCACCGCCCACAGCACGCGAAGATACGATGGAGGAGCTTGACTTTCTGTTTGATGAGGAACTGACGGAGATCACTGGCAGGAAGAACACCTTCTCAGAATGGTAAGACAGGGCTCCACACTTAACTTTTTTGTCAGCGGCCCGGTCGGGCTCTGGCTGCCATTGGCGGGAGTAGCCCTGAGCCCCGTTTATTTGTCCACGATGATGAAGAACACGTTTAATTTTCCTATGATCACGACGACGACGATGAAGACCCATTAACAATAATAATTGACACTTATATAGCGCATTTCCAGTTAAAGGGGTATTCCGGGCCTGATAAAACCATTCGTTATTTGAATAAGCAGAATAAGAGGCATGATTGGTGAAAATTTGATCAAAATCAGACAAGAAACACGGGAGTTATACCTATTTGAACATCATGTAGTAATGAGCGATCGTTTCAAAATTGCCGCCATATGCAACATCATTGACGAGCAACTCGCCATGGCTTTAGTACATGAAAATACACTTATTTCTCATTTTCGTTGCTAAAAATAAAAAAATTTCTGCTTGTTTTCACGAATTCATAGAAGAATATCGATGGGCCAACCTCTTTGGAATTTGTAAGCTCATAAATTTGCTTTGTTATTAAGAAAATTTAAATTTTGTAAAATTCCATGTAGAAGTAAAAATGGCTGCAGCTCGCAAGTGACGTCACGATCGATAGCAATTGCGAACGATACTAAAAATCGGAGCAAAGTTCATCCTGTCTTAACTTTTTTATTGATCTACCGTTTTGGCTCAGATTTTCGATCATGATTCTTCATATTCACTTCATTTTATAGCAAACATCACATTTCTGGGGTGGAATTCCCCTTTAATAACTGTTCAATGCGCTGTACAACCTCTACAATCTACAACAAAAATTAATGTTTTTAAATATATCTACTGATATTATGATGATGATGATTATTCTTGTTTTTCCCTTCAGGTCCGACGACGAAGAAGAGGACTATGAGATGTCGGACAACGAGGTGAACAAGATCATCATCGTCACGCAGACCCCACCCTCCCTTAAGAAGCATCCTGGGGGAGACCGCACTGGCTACCATGTATCCCGGTCAAAGATGACCTCGAGCCTCGCCAAGATCATCAACGATGGCCTCTACTATTACGAGACGGATCTTTGGGAGGATGAACCTAGGGTTAGTGCATTCCTTCCTGTTCCTTTTTTGTCGAGCCCACCGAGGTGGAGGGAGACTAAGGGATCCAAATTGCGTCAGCCCGTCGGTCCGTCTGTCTGTCTGTCCGTCCGTCCGTCTGTCCGTGACGCTTACAAAAATTTGTATAACTTTCCAACCGTGCATCTGTTTGTAACCAAACTTGATTGGTAGATGCCCTATACCGGCCTCCATGATATGCTGGGGTCAAAGGTCACATAAGTAGGTCAAATGTCAAATGAGGGTCAATGTGAAGTTTTGGGGGCAAGAGTCTATTAGGGTCGATAACTTTCCAACCCTGCATCTGTTTGTAACCAAACTTGATTGGTAGATGCCCTATACCGGCCTCCATGATATTAGTATATCCCCTAATGTAGTACAAATAAATGTTGTGAAATTTTTTGCTATAATCTTGGAAACAGTTTTTAATTTAGTCTACATACATTACTGATGAGAAAAAGTGATGTTTCCATTTTTTATTTTTGGTCCCAGGGTGCATTTTGGCGATTTTAAAGATAATTAGCTAATTTGCATATTTGTGAAATAAGGTCAGGGGTCATTTTTTATCTAGGAATAGTGCAATATTAATAAAAACTGGTATTCTATGGTATTTTGGGGCAAGGATTCCATTTCCGGTGCTCGTTTGTAAGTGCTGTATGGGAAACGCTCTGAAATCCAAGATGGCTTCCCCTAATTTGCATATTTATGAATATTATTGATTTTCAGTGGCTACAGCCCCTATTAAACATTAATTCTGGATTATTATATGTCAGTTATGTTCTAAGTATGTATTTAAGATATCAAAGATGAGTTGCCATCGTGGCAACCTCTAGCAATGCATATTATTTGCATAATTATGTATTTTACCTAATTTGCATATTCCCCCAAATAGAGTATATTGGGATCCCGACAAGTAAAAAAGATAAGTAATACCAATTTTCCAAGGTTTTGGGGGGCAGCAGATCCATTTTTGATACTTATTTACCTGTATCACCATGGCATCCATCTCAAATCCAAGATGGCTGCTCCCTAAATTACGCATGTTATGATACACGTCTATATTATTTCGGTTATATTAGATTGATATTATAATGTTTTGACTTTTAATTATTGGAATGAGCAACTAGAATACTTGAATCACAATGTAGTTGTTTGCTTTCAGTAAACAAATCATATTTTGATAAAGTAAATGCCATTAAAGTAGCAAATAGCAATATTTACTTTAAAATGACAAAGGCGGCCATCTTGGATTTATGTTGGTTGCCGAGGTGATACAGGTAAATAAGTATCATAAATGGATTTGTTGCCCTCTAAAACCTTGGAAAAGTGGTATTACTTGTCTTTTTTACTTGCCGGGTTCCCAATATACTCGATTTGGGGGAATATGCAAATTAGGTAAAATACATAATTATGCAAATAATATGCATTACTAGAGGTTGCCACGATGGCAACTCATCTTTGATATCTTAAATACATACTTAGAACATAACTGACAAATAATAATTCGGAATTATTGCTTATTAGGGGCTGTAGCCACTGAAAATCAATAATATTCATAAATATGCAAATTAGGGGCAGCCATCTTGGATTTCAGAGTGTTTCTCATACAGCACTTACAAACGAGCACCGGAAATGGAATCCTTGCCCCAAAATACCATAGAATACTAGTTTTTATCAATATTGTACTATTCCTAGATAGAAAATGACCCCTGACCTTATTTCAAAAAAATGCAAATTAGCTCATTATCTTTAAAATCGCCAAAATGCACCCTGGGACCAAAAATAAAAAATGGAAACATCACTTTTTATCATCAGTAATATATTTAGACCAAATAAAAAAGTGTTTCCAAGATTATAGCAACAAAAAATGCTGCTTTACATAACCTGATAGACTATATGCTGGGGTCAAAGGTCAAATGATGCTCAATGTGAAGATTTTGGGGTAAGAGTCTATTAGGGTCGATAACTTTCCAACCCTGCATCTGTTTGTAACCAAACTTCATTGGCATGAATGCGCGCAATTGGGCGAGACACATTACGGCTATCGCCTTGTTCCTTGTCTGTGTTATATTGTCAATTTTGTTGATTTATTTTCTTTTTTAATCAACAATAAATAGACAATAAATATTGTCATTTACTGAATGGCTTCTGAACAACCTGGTCAAAGATGAACACGGGTGTGCTACACTCATTTTTAAAGAGCTTTTTAATATTTTGTCCTCCTTTGTATAATTTCTAACTGGATGGTCTACACCCCAAATTACTAAAAAGTAATAGTAATAGAATATATAAACCACAAAAAAAAAACCACGCAAGATAAAAACCATCCCTCGAACCAAAGAAAGAAATTTAATTACAATTTGTTACTGTTATTTTATAGAATAATTCTTAATTTTATCTGCTGTTTTTTTACAAATTTTTATGGTAGTTTGACCTCTCCATGATGATGCAAGCAGCCAGTAACACGAGCCAGCCGGCGTTCAGCAAGATCCAGACCATCACCAACGAAGAGTTCTCATCCCTAACTCCGGACAAGCCCCACACACGGCAACCGTTGCCGCCCGCCCCAGAGCTGGAGGAGGGAGACGAGGAGGCGAGTCTGGAGAGCGAGGAAGGAGGAAAATGCATCCCCAAGAGCGCGGGTAAGTTATCTTGCATGATAATAATAATAATAATAATAATACAGTATTTATATAGCGCATAATAATAATAACTTATTCTCTATGCGCTTTCCAAAAAACTTAAATACTTAGTTCGTACGAAATAACATTAATTATGAAATTGACACAAAACAAGTAAACTACAACATACAATTCATCAGGAAACCACATTGTAATTAATAATACGCATTAACATCCAAGGAAGAAATTACATTAGAAATATAACAAGCGTAAGAAATTATATGACTATTATTAAGTGCATCAGAATGGCGAGACAAACACAAATAATGCGTTGTATGTTATCAAATTGACAGGGTGGGGGGGGGGGGGCATGAGAGAGCGAGTCCCATTTTCTGCTATGTTGCTGGTCCATATCTACATGTATGTCTCATATCAGAGCTGCCAAGTCTCCCTGATATCGCGGGAGACACCTTGAAAATAAACTAAGATTACTACATTGGATTTCATCCCATCAGCCAATCTCCCTGATTATTGCAATATATTATTGTCATTGGGTTGTATGCATTTGATAGATATCTCCCTGATTTCCGATGAAATTCCCCATAGTCTTCCCGATGGTGAATTTCAATATTGGTAGCTCTGTCATATGCTAAATAAAGGATATTGCTTGTTGTAATGTAATTAATAAAAATAACAATAGTCATATTGTCATATTTATGTCGCATAAGAGCAATTCCATATTCTGTGATGTTGGCTGTATTTGTTTCTCCTATGCCAAATAAAGGATATTGTTTGTTATATCCCTCATGAGAATGTACTAGCCATGTGATTGGTCGAAACGCCGTCACGTGTTCAAGTATAATTTCTCCCATCAAATCCCAATCTCATATAGTACTTTTGTACAGTACCTTTTTTGTCGAGGACAAACTTTTTGGCCCTGTCGAGGATGTTATAGTAAATTGCTGATACGCATGTAATCTCATAGGGCACGTTGTTAACAACCTCTAAATTAGGAATCAGCGAACGTTTACAACCGACTTGTTTTGTTCCCATGACAACCCAGAACGCAGCGGCAGCCAATGTGAACGCTTGTGGCAGCGCAAGTATGCGTGTGCGCGCTGGTGCGCAGAAAGGTAGCGCGCTGGTGCGCAAAGTTTACGCGCGGCTACGCTCAACGTAACAATGGTATATAAGCGTCTTAGCCTTTTAATCATAAATCGTGTTCATGTGCAGGATTGACAAAATGAAAATAAAAGACTCGATCAGTTGCTCAATATTCCAAACTTTTGAGCCCTTTGTGTTAGTTATAGTTCGTTTGTGATCAAAATAATATGAGGGATATAAAACAAATAACCAAATCTCCTTGCTTGGGTGATGGAGGCAAACTATACGCGCCTCGGTGATCTGCGAAGGTACCATCATGCCTCGGCTGTCGCCTCGGCATGATAGTACCTTCTCAGATCACCTCGGCGCGTATAGTTTTGCCATCACCCTCCCAGTCGATGGTTATTTGCTTACTATAATTTTATTAATACAAAATAACAATAGTGACTTATTGCCCAAAATATGTGTATGTCAGATTTGGGGACAGATTTGTAGAAATGGTGTAGAAAGTTCTACAGATTTCGTACCAAATCTAACACTTGCATTCCTTGGACTGTATCAAGCAATACCAAAAAAGAAATGAACAATAGGAAACAAATGTTGAAGTGATGACCTAGGAATTGCCGTCTGATTACATAATGATGGTTCAATCCAACCCTGATCAACAGAACAACAAACATTAGACCATTTTTATAACCGGAATCACAATAAATAATAAAAACCTATTAACCCTAATTTGTACCTTAATCCCATAACAAATCCTCAAAACTTAATTGGAACTCTAGTGGTTCTCTCATACCTTGTCATATTTATATCAACAATAAAGGCACAGGACAGGTTTTGGTTTTTCAAATTTTCATTTCGTTCAAAAGATATTTACGATTGAAACGTTCAGATGTTAAGCTGTCTACGGGATAATTAAGGCCGTGTACAAAAAGTAAGTGCAATGAGTTAGTGAATGTCACTTTGCATTTTTTGCTCATTTCTCGTCCAAAAAACATCCAATTAACGTGAAATTTTCACACATTACTTTGTGGACATATCAGATCACTTTTTGCACTTGTCAACAAAGTTACTATGTCACTTTAACTGCTTGTCCCCGCAGTTCGTTCAATGAAGACGGAGTTCATGGTTGCCAGGTCGTTACCGACGGCGGTGCCTGAGGGCGCACAGCTGCGCGAAGCAATGAGGACGCCCCGTACGCCACGAGGCAAGGCTCAGATGTCACCCAGGTTCTATCCCGTCATGAAGGAGACTAAACCCATCGACAACAAGGTATGTTTAATGATGATGATGATAATAATAATAATCATGATAATAATCATAATAATCATAATCACAATAACAATAATGAATAATAAATAATAAATGATAAATAATAAATAATAAATGATAAATAATAAATAATAAATAATTAATAATAAATAATAAATAATAATAGTGTGTAAGTCAATTTGAGCAGAGCTTTCAAACTAAGCAGGTCCTTTATCGAGTCAAAATGACTCAAGTGACTAAACCTGGGACTATGTACATAAAACAAGCAAACAAGAGTCATGAAAAACAGGCAGAGGACAAGCAATAATAAAGTTGGTCAAACTTTCTGTGTGTTTTCGTACCTTTTTGGGGGTCATGTTGATACAATGTTGATGTTGAAGTGATGACCAAGGAATTGCCGTCTGACTAATAATGATGGTTCAATCCAACCCTGATCAACAAAACAACTAGCTTTGGAGCATCTTGTGACCAGGATGACAGCGGAAACATATACATTCTATTTTATTTCCTTGGAAGAGATTCATCTGATTGGAAAAGTCACATGTTGGGTGATTCCTTTTTTTTTTTACCTTAAGAATATTTACTTTTTATTTGGCTGGGTGCTACAAATGTTTTTCCAACACACATTCTAATTATATTTTTACTTTTAAGATTTAAATTGTTTTTATTTTTAATTATTGGCCAATTTTGCTTGGGCAACTGCTCTTTAGTTTAAAAAAAAAATTGGCAGATCTTACCATCGCAATAGAGCAAATGCTTATGGGCAATTCCATGCCAAATGAGCCAAAAGTGGAAAAATCAAATCAGGATTATTTCTGATCTTGTTTATTTTTTCTGGATTATTTTTTCATAAATCATGATCACATAATGATATCTTTCAGTTTACATGATTTTAAAAAATATTGGGCGTCTCCTGATAGGAGAAACAGACACCATACATGAACCCATACACATGGGTGTGCCCATTTCTAGATTTTCTTAATTGTTTGCATTCCTTTCTATTATTTTTCTGTTTTAAGGTACCAAATTGGATGATTGGATATCATAATATGTGTTCACATTAAAATTTAAGTTTTTTGAGAGCCCTAAAGTATATTTTTAATGAATCAAAAACTCTGTCCTTCCGTTACTGTCCTTCCGTTACCGAACAGTGAAGCAATTAACTTCTTGTAATTAATATACCAATAGACATATTTTTTTTAAATAAATAGTTGTAATACTCTTTGAACATTCGGGAATGGACTATGAGCCAATATAACATGATAGCATTTGAAACTTTACAGAGATTGGATCATAACTAAAGAACTTGAAAATCCATGTCCATTTTGCCGTCCTTCCGTTACCGGCCTCATTAGTGTCCATATCTAATAAACGTAATGTAACAACAAAAAAATTAAAAATAGGAATTCAAAGGTGTCCCACCAAGAGTCTTAGAAATGTTATTTACAATGATGAATCATAAGCAGGATCCTGGAATGATTTGATTAAATTTCAAAAATTGCGTCTGAATGTCCTTCCGTTACCGTGGAATTGCCCTTATGTGGCACCATGGTTTATTTATTTTTTGTTATTTCATTAAAGGATTTTCATTAACATCTCTCATTACAGACACCAAGGAAACGCAAGACGAAGCACAGTGAAGACCCACCTATTGAGAGCCACGTTGGTTGGGTTCTAGACTCCAGGGAACACCCACCAAGATCAAGACATACGTCTACAAGGTAATAATGCATCTATTATACAGAATTATACAGGGTTAGACAAAACACTGGCACAAAAACCAGGTGCCAGTAAAATTTCACTTGGTGCGAACAAAATTTTATGAAAGCAATATTTTGATGCCGCGATAGGGTTAGTAGATTTCCAAACTGTATGTGTGGAATCCAATTTCATATTGCTTGGTTTAATGAAAAGTTATTTGTCTCCGAACAGATCAGCATCAAGGTTTTTGCTAATTTAGCGCCATTTAAACAGGAGATCTTTAAAGAAAACGTGTCTATGGTATCAAGTGGTAGGAAGGAAAGCTTTTTGGATGACATCTTATTATAATGTAGTTGTTGACTTATTAAGAAGTTTAGTAAGGAAAGCTTTTTGGATGACATTTTATTACAATGTTGTTGTTGACTTATTAAGAAGTTTAGTAATGTGGGTAGAAGCAATCAATGGAAAGTCTTGGAGCTTGTGTAATATAAGTTATACAAATTCAGCTCTATAAATCCTTCATTGAAATATTCACTTCGGCTATTCCATTATATTTCCATAATTTAGTCGTCAAACCTTTTGTGTATTTTCTTACCTTTTTTTGTGGATCATTTTGAAAAAATCTCTCAATTCGTCAGAGCTATGTTGATGTTGAAGTGATGACCAAGGAATTGCCGTCTGATTAAGTAATGATGGTTACAATCAATCCAACCCTGATCAACAGAACAACTAGCATTGAAGCATCTCATGACCAGGGCCTATATTCATAAAAACCCCGCTAGCTTAGTTCCATGCTAAGTTCCATGCTATTCCATTATGTGATTGAGACTTTTCAAGCCATCTCGGAGTGATGCGGGGCCTCTAGTGGTTAGATATTAGAGCCTGGAGTCAGATTATCGTCTTGAGCGTCTCCATTCCTCAAGACAATGACAAAGTAATTCTCAAAATAAGAATTCCTCAAGAATGCGAGTACTTGGAGAGAAGTAATCCTTTTTCAGATGTCCTTTCTAAGTATACACTAACATGGATTCAAAAACAAGCGAAAACCTCACAACTAAATTTTCAGAAAGAACCAATACTTGTGTATGGATGCAAGATGACACCAGGCGTCTGATTTATGATTCCGAACCACCTTTTAACATTTTGTTTGTGTATTCTTTGTGTCTTCTTTGTGTCATCAATTATCCTCCCCAGTTCATGGTCATTAGAAGGTGCTCCCATCAGCAGCAGCTATGGTACTCCGCAGAACTTCCCTAAGTTTAAACATCCTATAAATCCTTCCCACCTTCATTTTAGCTTTATATTCCATTGTGTGATTAAGACTGTGATTAAGACTGTGATTAATACTTAATGCATAATTGTTAACGTTTTGCTTGTGTTTTCTTTCTGTCATCCATGTTCCATAGTTCGCCATTAGAAGGTGCTCCCATCAGCAGCAGCTACGGTACTCCGCAGAACTTCCCCAAGTTTGAACATCCATCTCACGAGTTGCTGAAGGACAACAACTTCACCCAGCACGCCTACCACAAGTACCACTCAAAGTGTCTCAAAGGTAAGACTTTCAATTGACCTTGTGTTACTCAAATGTATTGATGATCATGGTTACTGATGACTTTAAATTCATATTTATATTCTAAAATTAAAATTTATGATGATGACAAAGATGATAATATCCCTATTAATTTGACTTGTTCTCATATTTCAAGATGCTGGGCATTTTCAAGGCACTGAAGATTAATGCCCTTTTCCACTGCACATGCACAACAAGTTCCCATATCTCATTTTAACGTATTAAATCTCTCTTAATCCCCCAGAGCGTAAGAAGCTGGGCATTGGCAAGTCGCAGGAGATGAACACCCTCATCCGTTTCTGGTCGTTCTTCCTCCGCACCAACTTCAACAGCAAGATGTACAAGCAGTTTCGCAACCTTGCTGTGAAGGACAGCCAGCAGGGCTACTGCCACGGCCTCGAGTGTGTCTGCTTTTTGGATTTAATCTTAATCTGTGTTAATCTTACTTAATCCCACAGAGCGCAAGAAGCTCGGCATCGGCAAGTCGCAGGAGATGAACACCCTCTTCCGCTTCTGGTCGTTCTTCTGTCGCACCAACTTCAACAGCAAGATGTACGAGCAGTTCCGCAACCTTGCTGTGGAGGACAGCCAGCAGGGCTACCGCTACGGGCTGGAGTGTCTCTTCCGCTTCTTCAGCTACGGCCTCGAGGTCAAGTTCAGACCTGAAATCTTCAAGGACTTCCAGAAGGAGACGCTGCGTGACTTTGTGAATGGTGAGTCACTCTAGCCGTTCAAGACTACTGCAAACGTCATTATTTTTCGCGTGATTAATATTTCACGCTGAGCGACACAAAAACACTTTCGCGGCCGAACAAGTGTTCACACGCATTGCAAATCGCGCACTTATATTCGCGGGTTTTAATATTCACGGACGCCGACTTCAGCGTGAAATCCACAAAAATTAATGCGAACATTACCACGTTTACAGTACATATGTTCAGGTCCAGTCCTGGTTCCTGTAACATAAAGATTCACAAGTTATCGTGCAATTAATTAAATGATTATATGGTAAAACAATTGTATGATTTATCCTGAATCTTTTTGTTACGGGGCCCTGGTCAAGTTAACTTGTTTCAACCTGTATGGTATCATTCCCATAGAGCTCATACATTTCATGCTGTGTATTTGTAGGCAAAGCGTTAATGGTTAATTTTTCGATGTTGAAGTGATGACCTAGGAATTGCCGTCTGACTAAATAATGATGGTTCAATCCAACCCTGATCAACATAATATTGGAGTGTCTTGTCAGAATTACTATTTGGATACAATGGTCATTGTTACACTTACTGTAATTCAAGGACTTATTGTATTAGTTATTCAAAAATCTAGAATATGGACCAGCATTTATGAACTTTTGATAGGTTAAATCTAACGCAAGTGTCTATCGTGATCTCTCCTTTAGGTAGAAGATTTTCATATTCTGTCAAATGATGGTTTGACAAGCTAATTGCCTGATAGGGCCAACAAAATAAAATATGACTTATCAAATGTTGCTGTCCCTAAAGTTAAAACGTTTCAAATGTACCCAGGCCATGGGGCATGTTCTAGTGTCAAGCCCCGATTTGTGAAAAATTATTAATTTCTGTTTGTTGAACCCACAGGACAACTGTATGGTCTGGAGAAGTTCTGGGCGTACCTGAAGTACTCTCGGCTAAGAGAGCTGGAGATCTTGCCTGATCTAGCAGACGCCCTCAAAAAGTACAGGGCACTTGAAGACTTCCGAGTTGAGGTATGTATGTAGATACTGCGGCACTTCTCATGTTCATACAAGAAATAATGTAAAACTTAATACATATTGAATTTGATTTTAATGGCAAGTTTGTCAGTTTTAAGTGCATTAATTTCATCTGTTTTGTAATGCACTATACTGTACCTCTAGAGTTTTGTTTGCTATTTGCTAGACTGTCTGAAAGCAATGTGACGCGGCATGACCTTTCTAAATTACCAATCGATTATCAACCAGTATGGTGAGCGATAAAGTACCATATGTCTACAACCTGATAATTTTGTTGATTTTATTTTTTTAGACAAGCTCACCTTGGGTAGCAACACTGACAGAATGTAGGTGACAGCTGAAAATGTCAGAAATAAATATGTGATTAGTGATTCCAAATTAAGTTTTGCATGAAACCCCAATAGCGATGAAGTTGCATGCTGAGTATCTTGTTGATGTTGAAGTGATGACCAAGGAATTGCCGTCTGATTACATAATGATGGTTCAATCCAACCCTGATCAACAGAACAACAAACAGAGGACATCCTAATGTATGGATGTGAATGCTGTTATAGCATATTGTATGACAAGTCATGTGTCATTTTTCTCTGGTTCAGGGACTTGGTGGTTAATTCACTGCACTATCAAACTCTTTATTATTCTTTCACCTCAGATAATAAACTGCTTTGTGTACCACAAGAAATCTCTTTGCTCTGTTCAAAGAATAAACCTCCATTTATTTATTTATTTTTTATTTATTTATCTGGTTTAACATTATAAACGATGTGATGCATGTATCAAAACCAGAAATCCTTTTTGTATGTCATGTAAACAAATACTGAAATGAAATTGGTAACAAATTGATACATTTCTATCTCCCTCCCGCAGCCTCCTATCAGTGAGGACAAGAAAGCGGATGGAGCAGGGGACGCCAAGCAAGCCAAGATGGCCAAGCCGTCATCATCATCATCCTCATCCTCGTCGGAACAGGCAAAGGCATCTTCAACGACGACAACAACATCATCGGAACAACCGCGGGAGGAAAGTGGGGAGCCGGAGGGTGCCGTAGGGGGGTCTGAAGAATGATTCATCATTATACAGGATAAAAGGTCTTGTTGTACCTTGTAGCCCTCCAAAGCTCCTTTATTGGCAATATCGAACATTGATGGGTGGTGATTGGACAGTGATTAATACAGGGTCAGGAGGTAGTGACTTAACCCCCATCCATGTCGGAAGAATGAACCATTGGTGGCTATCCATCCGTCTATACCCATTTATACCTCCCCTCGAGTCGCCAACGTCAAACATCGGTGGTTATATTGGACAACACCCCTGACGGTGACCCGAGGTCATTAATTCCACCCCCCTTAAACCTTTGAAGAATGATCCATCGAAGGGTTCGAGTCTGCACCCGGTTATTGCTCCCCCGCCCTTGGCGATATAAAATGTCAGTGGTTGTTTTGACAATGCAATGAATACGTCTTTGCAATCAATCTTGGTTATTTGGCAATGGCAATCCAATGTGACGGACAAAGCTATCTGATTGGTGTGATAATCCCCCGCCAACTGTAGCATCCAACATCTGTTCTTTTTAACGAGGAGACAACACATTGCAATTTCAGTTGTCCGTCATTTTTTTTTAGCTGGAAACATGCAGGTACCATAACCGCCAGGTTATATGACCCTTAAATGAGAGGCAATATCGTATGTAGATGGATATTGGACAATGCTATATAAAGCACATAGCAATTTCAAATGTTTATTGCGATCGGACCAGGCATAGGCTCCCAAGTGTACGCACACTTCTCACCACCTCCCGACGATACTTGGAACGACTTGTTTATGCAACACTACCACCATGTGATATGGTTTATAGTTTTCCGTCATGTGCAGCATCAATATCGGGTTGCTCTGGGCCCAATGCAATTTCTGGTGGCCGCTGTTTGGAAAATGTGCAAGTGACGCGAGTGTAACTAACTATCGGGGAAACATCAGCCTAAGGAGGTATGATATTACTGTAGAGCCATGGAGCCAGGAAAAGTAAGATTGTTCCATTACTAAGCGACGCGTGGAATCTGCTGTATTATAAATGCTTTTTGCCACTTGGTCCAGTGAAGAAGGGGTTAAGGTTACTGTTTCTTGTTAAAAATGCAGACGGATAAGTTCTGTTAATTTTTCTTCCATGAGTGGAGAAAATAAGCTGTCCATCCAGTCTTGTTGTAGACGAAAGTAAGGGATTCTCTGTTGGAACTGTAGGTAAGCGTTCCAAGTGTTTCCCAAAGACATACAGAAACATGCTATAGCACTTTGAGGAGGTGCTACTATAAGTCTATTTGACTGAAAAAGTATTGTGTGCCGGTTGCGGATTTGTTAGGTTATGTTAAGTTTCTCAGAACAACAAAATGCAAAAAAATATAGTAAAAAAGCCATAGCTGGTTGAAATTTATATAAAGATGTAGATCTTGCTTTGTATCTAGGGGTACTGGATTGTACTGGACTTAGTTCATTATCATTACTTTAGTTTATATTTTACATTTTACTTTATTAATACCTTGTGTCCATGTACATGTAAACGCTTAAATCCCCTGTAATAAAAAAAGAGTTTAAAAAAAGATAAATTGAAATGAATATACATGTATATGCCACTTTTATTACTTAACATATGCTGCACTTCAGTTAAAATGTATGTTTGTTTGGCTTTGAATTATAAACAAACAAGTTTGGTTCATTTATGTTCAATGTTATGCTTCAATTATCCCACTCTATATTATAGAATTATCTAAAAGGAGATACAAAAGAGCATACAGCTGAACATGGTGTAGATGTTTTGTTAAAGGTTCATTCTTCTAAGTATTTGTAGGAAGCATATTGTAGCCACCATTTTTGTATTCTTTCTATAAAAAATTGATGAATACTGTCCAATTTTGACATTTTATTTCCATTTTCTGGGTTCTAAGGAAATGAAATGAACTTTGGAGATTGTGTTTGTTTCATGATGTAAATTGTGTTCTACAGCTGATGAGTCTTTCACACTAACGGTTACAATTCAGGTGAAGCTTTACTCTTAGCATGGCTTCAGAATTGTGACGGGGAAAATGCATGTTTTCTGTTTTCGAGCTTTTAGCAGCTTCATTTAGCAGAAGTGAGGATAAAACTATGGAAGACTGAATATCTGGCACAAATTTTTACATCCCTGTAACGATAAAATGCTTGAATCATTTCATGTGTCTTTTACTTATCCGTCGTGAGATGGAAAGCTAAGATTAAAAAGAAGAGGGGAATTTTCATTTAATAGGGCACTGGTTTTGATACTTCCTGGACGCTCACTGAAGTACATGAAATAACCATGACGCCCAATTTGAGTTTAGACGCAATCAAAATGGAATTATATAATCCCATTGCTAGATTCATTTGTTTCATACTGAAACACAAGTCGGTTTAAAAGTTGTTTCATTCATTTTTGTCCCCATTCAATTATGTGTGTATAATGTTTGCTGATTTAGCAATTTTCCAGGAGACTGAGAAGAAAAAATACAAGTTATAAGATATATATTCTTATGATAATGCATGCGTATGGACAAAACGGCATTCACTTCCTATGTTAATCTCATTCTAAGTTGGTCGTTATTCTTGAATGTGTGTAAACATTTTGCAAGCATTTAATCTTGTGTGTATTTGGCAATATCGAGTCTGTGATATTCAAAGTTACCATTAGCTATAGAGTGATAATATATGTGTATATAGTGGACATATATATGCGAGTGTAGTTACTGAAGGTAGTGAGCAAGGTAATGTACACTCGTCCAGTGAACGTGTGGACCTTTTTATTCTAATATTGATAGCACTTGGTTTTCACACGATGTTTGTGCTTTCGAAACATTCCCAGGTTAGCATCATATTCACCTCATTTTCGATATTCTTTTCGCCTGGTCTGTCATTCTCAAACTTGGTGATGGTTATATTTAGTGAAGAACTTCAAGATATATATAGATGTAGGTTTATAATGAAATATTGTAGACCCGATTAGTTTTGAACTTAACTTACTAACCAAAACTTCAGTTTGTATAGTTACGGTAGCTTTCTGCCACTTTTTATTGGTAACCTGAACTTTAAAAAAAAGAAAGAAAAGATAAAAATGTTTGACTTTTTCTTCAATCTTTGATGTTGAACAGGAATTAAAATGAGCAAAAATATTTTTAAAAAAGAATGAGGAGACAAGAACAGAATAAAAATGACTTTATGAAGAATTGTCTGTAACAAATATGAAGCAAAGCCTTCCAATATTTGACATGCAAATCTTGGTAGGGTGGGTGTTAAAAAACATAAGCAGAAAAAAAAAAAGTAAAAAAAAAATTTTGTTTTGAGATTTTAAGGACAGAAGAGATTTTAAAAATAATTTAAATGTGAAACCTGGAGTTGGACAATTTTTACAAATCTATTCAAAATTATAATAAGTACAAGCAGATGTATTTTGAGAGAGTGTTTTATTTTGAAGTTGTAGATTTTTGAAAGTTTTTGTTTGTATCAGTGTGGGACTATTTTTAAATCGTAGAGTTTTAATTTTACCCCAAATATATTGGGAACTGATGTACTATGTATGATACAGTCTACCTGTTCAGGTGCGAGTCGCCATTATCCATACTATTATTCTCTGTTATATCAATTATCCACAAAGCAGTGGATTTCTGAGTAATAGGTTCTATGATACCACTAATTGATTTTTGTATCACTTGACAAGTTTATTGTTGTCATTTAAATCCATTTATTGTGTTTCCATGTTATGTCAACTTTTCTTTTTTTGGTAGCCTTGTATTTAAACAGTTATGGGTGCTGCTAAAATTTCAACTGACGAGGAAGAAGGCAAAACTAATGTCATATTTTTAATTAATATGCTTCAAAATTATTAATCTAACCTTGTAAACATATTAGGTTGATGCTTTCGATGAAACTAATTTGTAGTGTGATGGCAATATTTTGTGTTTGTGATCAGGAATAAGACTTTTTGCCATATTTTTGTTTGTTTTTGTATAACCATGTACAATAAGCTACTGTCAAATGTTTTCCAAGGTCTAATTATTTGCTTGTCAGAAAGAAAAAAAAGAAAAATAATACTCAAAATGTTTCCCAACTTGCAGATTGGAGAAAGAAAAAAAAAATGGTTTGATTTTAAAGTAAAAACAAACTTCAAACATATCATTGTAGTTTTGTCACCTTATTTTTATGAAGAAAAAAAAAGACAAAAATAATTATGTCATTTTTAGTCACCATGAAAAAATCATGTGTGCATAGTGTAAATAGAACAGAAAAAAAAAATAAATTATGTAATTATCATTTTATGAATTATGTTTAAAACATTTTTGCATTTGTTGCTGTTGCGTGATCATTTTAGGTGCAGAAATGTTTGAATATTTTACAGTATTTCTTGTGGGAATAATAAAGGATATATTTTTAGTGTGAATAATTATTCTCGATGCCTTGCATGTGTATAACAAATTATTGAAATCGTTGCACAGTTTAATTTGTACGTTTTACATTTATCTTCCAGTTTGGATGCATTGTACCTTTTTTCTGTAAATATGCTGCCCTTGAGGTAACTAAGTTTTAGTCTTTACAGCTTTGTTGATATTAATCTTTTATCGTTTGACATAAATGGCAGTAGGTTTAGTAATCTTCTAGTATTTCATTCTTTGAACTTTTCTTGATACTTTTATGGGATTAGGTGAACATATTTTATCAAACAATTTGTTTTATTTTAGCAATGATACACTGTGTAAAGCACTTGGCCCATATATGCATGAAACCCAGTTAGCTTAGCGTCATATAAAGTCTTTCTTGGATAATATGGCAAAGTATGCTACTAGTGGTATTTTTAGTTGCCAACTAGGGTTATTTGAGGTAACAAGAGCTCACCCAGCTAATCCTAGTGGACACCTAAGAATACTACTTATTGCATACATAGCCATTTAATCCAAAATAGACTTGGCATGAAACTAGCTAGTGGAGTTTCATGAACATCATCACGGGCCCTGGCTACTGGTCTCTTTTTCTTCAGAAACAAATTTAAACCAATTTTTGCAGTACCAGAGGATGTTTTAATTTTTTTAAAATCATTCAGAGGCATTATGTGAAGAAGTAAAAACACAAAAAGCAAGTATTTTTTACACTAATGATTTGTACTAATTTTTTTATTTTGCTCAGGATGAAATAAGCGTGTGCCAAAATTGTACTTTCTTTCTCAAATTTCACCCGTTTGTAAAAAAAACAAAATGTTCACTTTGTTTTTGTGAGTATCGTGAAAAAGGCACATTGCAAGCATACAAGCTATTGAAAAGAATAAACATGCCATAAAAACAAATTTTCTGAAACATTTTATTTGGTTATGCATTATATCACTCTTTATATGAACAATTACATCTTTACCTTTATCTTTACATAGAATGGTAAAAATCATTGATATTTGTAACGTAAGTTCAACTGATATTTCAAAATTTCTTTTAAATGTTGTGAAGATAGCGCAAATCTCCACCTGAACGAATTGTATTTTTAGACCAGGTATTCATCGTCTTGTTTTCTTCTTTTTATTGAAAGAAATATTCATATTTCATTCATTTTTACTATGACATCAATTTTTTCGGGCTATCATTTTATGACATAAAGATACGTGGTTACCTGCTTTAGCCGTTTAAGTTTTGTTGAGCAGCAGTAGTAGTGAATTAATTCATGGTAAATTGTTGTTATGTGCGTAATATTGTCAAGTAATATTCTGCAGGACAGTTCTTACAAAAGTATATTTCTACTTTTACATTGGCATCCCTAGATAGCTTTTCATATTGTTGCATGTTGAATTTCCTTTTCATTACCAATTCTAGAAGGGAGACGCAATGTATTAGATAGTCGAGTTAGTGACATTTTAAAAAGAATACTGCTCTCAGTTGGAGTGAGAAGAGCTTTTCATTGTCGCTGCAGTGTTCTGTCCTGGGTTTGAAAGAGAGGAGCCCTTTTTGTTTTTTCATTTTAGAGGTAGCTTGTACAAATTATCTTCTAGCGTTTGCCGTTGTAGTGTGTGCCTTTTAATTATCACCATTTTTATGTTGCTTTAATTTCCTTGGAGAAAGGATATAACGGAACAAAGTGGTGTTGAGTATTTTGAAAGTAATAATTCAATCATCTTTAATAATTGGAGCCAATCACAGTAACGAGTCATTAGTTTGAAAGCAAAAGGTATCTATTTTATGATATGCTCGTTTTGAATTTTGTTTTTATTTAGGATCTCTCAATTCTCCTCAAATATTACATGTACATGGTATTTTGCTTTATCGGTAATTCTTGGTCATATTCGCTTCATAAATATTTACCACTTATAGTTTGAAAAGATAAATTTGAATATATGTAAATACAATGAAAAAAAATGTACGCTTCCCTCTCCATCTCATTCTTTGATGTGACTTGTTTGTTTGTTTTATTTATTTAAAGGGAACCACCAGGCAAAGAACAACACATTATTATATGTTTTGGTACCGTTTTGTGATATCAATAGATACCCAACTTTTTGCAAAGGGTTTTGTAATTCATAAACAAAGCAATTAATTTCCACTACTTACGGAACCACTACTATTTCCTGGTTCCATACGGGCCAAACATTTGCGAGTACGTCAATGCTATTCACGCGTACGTTTGTAGGCAATAGAATCCCGGGCGATTCGTTCGCTCCGCACACAATGTTGATGGAATGGAATACTAAAGATGTTACCTTTCTATAATAAGAATATTATTTTTGGGTGGTGGTACCCTTTTAACACGGAATATCTCATATCTCGTATCTCAGCCAAAAAACATCCAATTAGTGTGAAATTTTCACACATTACTTTGTGGACATATCAGATCACAACAATTAATTACTCGTCACTTTTTGCACCTGTCAACAAAGTTATAGATCCATAAAGAAACTTATATGAAATTAAACATAAAAGTATGAAATATCCAGAGAATCGCGGTTAATGGGAAATGTGTTTACTAGTAAAATAAATGGTTACAAGTTCAAGTGGGAAAACAGAGATAAAAGACGAGAGATAATCTAGTTTCAAGACTTACATTTTGTGATATGACGGTGACACTGATAATGACACCGATTTGTTTATTTCTTATGGGCCCCTTATGGGGGCATGGAAGAAATATACAATCATACAAATATATGATATAAAAAGGGGCAATAAATTGCAAAACACTGCTCAAAATTAGCTCTGGACCAGGGCCACCAAAAAAATCATAGATGCTAGATTTGACCTGCCCGACTGGGTATCAAAATATAGCAAACATTTACCAGTATCAGTGTTTTTCTTTTTGGATAGAAAATGTGAACGAGCCTTGATTTTACTTATCGGATGGGCCATCAGTTAGATAACATAGCAAACATTTACAAATACATGTTTAACTTGGGGTGAGTGCCATAAATAAACGTGAAACTTTTTTTTATTTGACTTGCTCATAATTGAAAATCTATTGTTAGTTAAGTAAGAAAATTGCATTATATAGTGCAGTATATAATGCAGTATAAGTGCTTATGAATATTCATGAATATGAATATTCATGAGCACCAGTGTTATTGCTCAATGTGTGCAATTTTTGTACTAACCACTATTTTGTATGTGAAAAAAGTATATGATGATGAAAGTTACAATTGACATTAGGCCCTTGATATGCCCTAGACCAGTGATGTAAGTGTTTGAACCAATCAGATTTGTGCTTTTATCGTAACATTTGAACAGATTCTAATTTACTTGCTCAGATGGCGGACCAGAGCCCCGTTGCAGGAAATGTTGCGATCTATTGTAAAGTTACAATTAATTGCAGAAAATATGCACATTTGAATTGAACCAATCAGATTTGTGCATTAGGTCACATGACCTGACTTACAATCAATTGCAACTTAACAACCAATTGCATCTCTGTCTGCAACGTGGCCCTGGGGATGTTGCATAAAGAGTTGCGATTGATCGCAAGTCAGAAAACATGCACATTTGAACCAATCAGAATTGTGCTTTTATTTTAGTCACATGACTTGACTTGCAATCAATTGCAACTTTACAATCGATTCAAACTCTTTTCTGCAACAGGGACCCGGAGAGTTAATTTTGAGCATAACTTAATATAGGCATTGTGTGATTGATAAATGAGCAGAAGCACTGTAAGATGTGCCATTTATATATACAGTATATATATTGTATACTGGTTATTTAAGGGTTTTAGTGGGCTAAATTATTTTTGGTCACTAACTTCAGGCTACAGGCCAACTTAAAAACCTAACCCTAACTTTGTGACTATAAGTTAGATTTGGTGGCTATAAGTTAGATTTGGTGGCTATAAATTAGATTTGGTGGGGCTATAAGTTAGATTTGGTGGCTATAAGTTAAATTTGGTGTCTATAAGTTAAATTTGGTGGCTATAAGTTAAATTTGGTGGCTATATGTTAGATTTGGTGGCTACGGTTCAATTTAGTGGCTATATAGCCTGAAATGAAGTTAGCAACTAAAAATTATTTAGCCCACTAAAAATATACTGTATAAACCAATCAGATTTGTGCATTAGGTCACATGACCTGACAATCTATTGCAACTTTACAACCTATCTCTTTCTGCAACTGGGCCCTGGGGGTGTTGCATAAAGAGTGGCGATTACCGTAAATCTCCGTGTATAAGGCGCACTCGTGCATAAGGCGCACCCCCAACTTTCTAAAAAAAAAAAAACACCCTGTAGTCATGTTGGAACACTTACATCACTGGTCTAGGGCATATCAAGGGCCTAATGTCAATTGTAACTTTCATCATCATATACTTTTTTCACATACAAAATAGTGGTTAGTACAAAAATTGCACACATTGAGCAATAACACTGGTGCTCATGAATATTCATATTCATGAATATTCATAAGCACTTATACTGCATTATATACTGCACTATATAATGCAATTTTCTTACTTAACTAACAATAGATTTTCAATTATGAGCAAAATTTATAACAAATGGTTAGATAATTGCATATATAATGAGTACTGCTGCTCACGAATGTATGAATATTCATTAGCAGCAGTAATTTGCTTAATAAACTTGCATTTTTTACATCTGTAACCAACATTTTTATTTTGAGAAAAATGTATATGTTGCTGAATGCTACAACAGACAGTAAGCTCTGGTCATGCCATGGGCCAGTGTAATATGCATTGAACATGACTAGAGGGTGTCCCCCCCAAAAAAATTGCAAAAAAAAAAAAAAAGTTTTTTTTTTTTTTTTTTTTTTGCTGTACCTGTGTATAAGCCGCACCCCCGACTTTGAAATTTTTTCCGACGGAAAAAAAGTGCGCCTTATACACGGAGATGTATGGTAATCGCAACTCTTTATGCAACACCCCCCTGGAGAGTTAATTTTGAGCACAACTTGATATTAGGCATTGTGTGATTGATAAATGAGCAGAAGAACTGTCGGATGTGTCGTTATGTATATTATATACTTTACGATGTTGCTGTACGATTTCCATTAGTTTATGGGAGTGGAACTAACATTTGAAAATAGAAACAAGACTAAATCTATTCAACTGGACTTATTATTATTTTGTTTCTATATACTCTTTCCTGGATGAATCAAAATCTACATCGTAACATTTGAACAGTTTCTAATTTACGTGCTCAGATGGGCGACCAGAGCGCCGTTGCAGAAAATGTTGCAATCGATTGTAAAGTTACAATTTATTGCAAGTCGGAAAACATGCACATTTGAACCAATCAGATTTGTGCTTTTATCGTAACATTTGAACAGATTCTAATTTACTTGCTCAGATGGCGGACCAGAGCCCCGTTGCAGGAAATGTTGCGATCTATTGTAAAGTTACAATTAATTGCAGAAAATATGCACATTTGAATTGAACCAATCAGATTTGTGCATTAGGTCACATGACCTGACTTACAATCAATTGCAACTTAACAACCAATTGCATCTCTGTCTGCAACGTGGCCCTGGGGATGTTGCATAAAGAGTTGCGATTGATCGCAAGTCAGAAAACATGCACATTTGAACCAATCAGATTTGTGCTTTTATTTTAGTCACATGACTTGACTTGCAATCAATTGCAACTTTACAATCGATTCAAACTCTTTTCTGCAACAGGGACCCGGAGAGTTAATTTTGAGCATAACTTAATATAGGCATTGTGTGATTGATAAATGAGCAGAAGCACTGTAAGATGTGCCATTTATATATACAGTATATATATTGTATACTGGTTATTTAAGGGTTTTAGTGGGCTAAATTATTTTTGGTCACTAACTTCAGGCTACAGGCCAACTTAAAAACCTAACCCTAACTTTGTGACTATAAGTTAGATTTGGTGGCTATAAGTTAGATTTGGTGGCTATAAATTAGATTTGGTGGGGCTATAAGTTAGATTTGGTGGCTATAAGTTAAATTTGGTGTCTATAAGTTAAATTTGGTGGCTATAAGTTAAATTTGGTGGCTATATGTTAGATTTGGTGGCTACGGTTCAATTTAGTGGCTATATAGCCTGAAATGAAGTTAGCAACTAAAAATTATTTAGCCCACTAAAAATATACTGTATAAACCAATCAGATTTGTGCATTAGGTCACATGACCTGACAATCTATTGCAACTTTACAACCTATCTCTTTCTGCAACTGGGCCCTGGGGGTGTTGCATAAAGAGTGGCGATTACCGTAAATCTCCGTGTATAAGGCGCACTCGTGCATAAGGCGCACCCCCAACTTTCTAAAAAAAAAAAAACACCCTGTAGTCATGTTGGAACACTTACATCACTGGTCTAGGGCATATCAAGGGCCTAATGTCAATTGTAACTTTCATCATCATATACTTTTTTCACATACAAAATAGTGGTTAGTACAAAAATTGCACACATTGAGCAATAACACTGGTGCTCATGAATATTCATATTCATGAATATTCATAAGCACTTATACTGCATTATATACTGCACTATATAATGCAATTTTCTTACTTAACTAACAATAGATTTTCAATTATGAGCAAAATTTATAACAAATGGTTAGATAATTGCATATATAATGAGTACTGCTGCTCACGAATGTATGAATATTCATTAGCAGCAGTAATTTGCTTAATAAACTTGCATTTTTTACATCTGTAACCAACATTTTTATTTTGAGAAAAATGTATATGTTGCTGAATGCTACAACAGACAGTAAGCTCTGGTCATGCCATGGGCCAGTGTAATATGCATTGAACATGACTAGAGGGTGTCCCCCCCAAAAAAATTGCAAAAAAAAAAAAAAAGTTTTTTTTTTTTTTTTTTTTTTGCTGTACCTGTGTATAAGCCGCACCCCCGACTTTGAAATTTTTTCCGACGGAAAAAAAGTGCGCCTTATACACGGAGATGTATGGTAATCGCAACTCTTTATGCAACACCCCCCTGGAGAGTTAATTTTGAGCACAACTTGATATTAGGCATTGTGTGATTGATAAATGAGCAGAAGAACTGTCGGATGTGTCGTTATGTATATTATATACTTTACGATGTTGCTGTACGATTTCCATTAGTTTATGGGAGTGGAACTAACATTTGAAAATAGAAACAAGACTAAATCTATTCAACTGGACTTATTATTATTTTGTTTCTATATACTCTTTCCTGGATGAATCAAAATCTACATCGTAACATTTGAACAGTTTCTAATTTACGTGCTCAGATGGGCGACCAGAGCGCCGTTGCAGAAAATGTTGCAATCGATTGTAAAGTTACAATTTATTGCAAGTCGGAAAACATGCACATTTGAACCAATCAGATTTGTGCTTTTATCGTAACATTTGAACAGATTCTAATTTACTTGCTCAGATGGCGGACCAGAGCCCCGTTGCAGGAAATGTTGCGATCTATTGTAAAGTTACAATTAATTGCAGAAAATATGCACATTTGAATTGAACCAATCAGATTTGTGCATTAGGTCACATGACCTGACTTACAATCAATTGCAACTTAACAACCAATTGCATCTCTGTCTGCAACGTGGCCCTGGGGATGTTGCATAAAGAGTTGCGATTGATCGCAAGTCAGAAAACATGCACATTTGAACCAATCAGATTTGTGCTTTTATTTTAGTCACATGACTTGACTTGCAATCAATTGCAACTTTACAATCGATTCAAACTCTTTTCTGCAACAGGGACCCGGAGAGTTAATTTTGAGCATAACTTAATATAGGCATTGTGTGATTGATAAATGAGCAGAAGCACTGTAAGATGTGCCATTTATATATACAGTATATATATTGTATACTGGTTATTTAAGGGTTTTAGTGGGCTAAATTATTTTTGGTCACTAACTTCAGGCTACAGGCCAACTTAAAAACCTAACCCTAACTTTGTGACTATAAGTTAGATTTGGTGGCTATAAGTTAGATTTGGTGGCTATAAATTAGATTTGGTGGGGCTATAAGTTAGATTTGGTGGCTATAAGTTAAATTTGGTGTCTATAAGTTAAATTTGGTGGCTATAAGTTAAATTTGGTGGCTATATGTTAGATTTGGTGGCTACGGTTCAATTTAGTGGCTATATAGCCTGAAATGAAGTTAGCAACTAAAAATTATTTAGCCCACTAAAAATATACTGTATAAACCATGTTAATGTATGATTTCCATCTGTTCATGAAAGTGGAACTTACAGTGAAACACACACACACATGCACCAACTTTACATAAAACATGTAACAGGTGAGTTGTGAGATATCACAAATTATTTTAATGAGTTATAACATTTCCTCGTATCTGGCAGGCAATGTGCACAAATTAACATTTTAAATGACCCATAGTAAATTTTTTGTTCATTACACCAATTTTTTCACACTCCAACCTCTACAAAAGTATTTAAAGTTGTAAAATATGATTGAAGTATTTTTTGGTAAAAAGAGTCATGTCACTGGCTTTTAACACGAAATACACACTGCTGAACATAATGACATATGGTGACCGGCTATAGCAAAACCATGCACTTGTCGGTAAAAACAGATTTTCGTACCATTAGAAAGGCCTCATCACAAACTTTCATTTGATGCTTTGTTCTAATAAATTGGTCAATAATTGGCAAAGATACGATTGTTTCAATTATACAATCATAAGTCTTTTACACACATTATGCCCATTTCTTCAAAACATGAATTACCGTCAAGTGCAGGGAATTTTGCTATAGCCGGTCACATATATTGCCAGCTATACATTTTATCAGCCTTTCTTTTGTTCCTTTACAACAATTTAGTTGAGTTTTCATACCATTTTTATAAACATAGTAAAAACATATTTATATCACTTATCCATGAGATGTCAATGTTGTCCCCAGCCAATACATACATGTACAGCACTGCTAGAAATGAACTGTTTTGCCTTGTGGCCCGGTCGGGCGAGTATTCTAGTGCCCCGAAACCTGAATCTGGTGGCCCCAAACAAAGAAAAACATTGAAAATTGTGTTATATTTGGTTGCCCATTCGGAATGAAGCATCAATGGAATTTGGTGGCTCGTAGCTAATTTTAAAGGGGAATTAACCCTTATCCTTTTGACTTACTGGATGTGATGAGAGCATAACTACTATCATTGCTAGTCACTTATTTCCTCATGAATATTCCTGATTACAAAAATAATCAATATTTTATGGACCACTGTCGTCTGCTTTCAATGCCCATAGGAGGCGGCCATTTCTTCAACTACTCGCAGTGAAATGACGTGGCAGGCGGAGAACACAATAGCATTATCGTAACCCGCTATTGTGTTCTCCGCCTGACACGTCATTTCACCACGAGAAGTTGAAGAAATGGCTGCCTCCTGTTGGCATTGAAAGCAGACGACAGTGGGCCATAAAATATTGATTATTTTCATTATTGGGAATATTTATGAGGAAATAAGTGACTAGAAATGACAAGAGTTATGCTCTCATCACATCCAGTAAGTCAAAAGGATAGGAGTTCCTTCCCCTTTAAGTGGCACCGGGCCAGCGGGCATGTGCTATTTTGAGCACATAAATATATGCATTCGCCTATCAGCCTATCTTTTGTTCCTTTACAACATACCATTTTTATAAACATAGTAAAAGCATACATGTATACATGTATCTATTACCCGCACAAGTATACTGTGCATCTCTGAGACCATACTATCCATGCTGCCATATAATAGCGCATGGCTCATTCACACTGACCAGATTCAAAATCAAATTAAAATTATATAACAGTAAGATTGTCCGTTGATTATAATGGCAGCAATATAATATTGACTTTGTGTGAATTACTTGCATTTTAAATGATATTTTCCTATTTCTGAGTGCAAATTTAGAACCTGCAACACGTTTCTGAATCACAAGGTAAAATAAATGCTCATACATTTGACAGAAGTAACCATGATGATTCAATAAACTAAAATCAAACAATTTTTAATACAGACTTTGGCATTACAAATGTTGCACTACCAATGCAGCACCAATGGGTATAAATAATATACTGACCTAAGTAGAACTAATGCAAGTCCAGTGAACAAAATAAAAGGGGGCTCAAGAAGATTTAGCCCTCGAAATGCCTAAAAGAGCCGCTGCAAATTGAAGAAGAGCCCCTGTAAATTATGAGGTACAATGCCAAACTTTCAAGGTGCGAATGCGTATTTTTTTAACTTTCAACAAAACTTTACATCAATAAACTTGAAGTCTCTTTGATAGAAGAAAATGTATTTTGTATCAACATTGTTGTTTAAAAATTTAACAAAGAAACTAATGCCTTTCCATAATTTTAAAGTCCAACTTGGTGTTAAGTTCGACTTGGGATCTTTGTGAAACACCCCCCTGTAAACTTACTTGAACATACGACAGGCACCCATAAGGTACTTCAATGCCAAACTTTTTTTCAAGGTGCTTAAGGCCCACATATTTGTGGTTTGGTAGTCCTACACTTTAACAAGAAGAAGACTAGTTATGTGAAGTGTACAAGAAGAAAGAGCATAAATTTCTCTATTTTTAGAGACCTATTTTGTTACTCTACCTGCTTTAGTTATTTTTTAATGATTTTTATTATTGCGAAAATCGCAACAATTTAGAAAAATCCTTAAATTGGCAACACATTGTGATATTTCAAAAACAGATTTTGGCATTCAAATTGGCAACTTTCCGGCAAAGTCACTTCATACTTGTCTTGAATTGTAATTACTAAATATTTTCCACCTATTTTTATGTCATTAAAAGGCAGAATAAAATTAGGAGTTGCCAATTTGTAGAGGAAAATAGTGATCAATTTTGCCCTAAAATAGCTCTCGTCCTTGATGGGTTAAAAGACAGAAGGCTTGAAAAGAAGTCCCCAGAATAAAATATTCTTCTTTCCCTTGACAAGTGAAACTGGTGTTAACACCATTCAGTCAGAGATTTCATGCACGTTCACATCGCATCAATTACAAACTTGAGACAGAATCTTGTTTTGAGTGTGAAGCGTTTTAAACATCTAGTATGTTCCACACATACATGTATTCAATGCAGTAAAACCTGCCCTAGTGACCACCTGTATACATGAATAAAGAACCCTGGGGGTGTTTCACAAAGATCCTAAGTTGAACTTAAAGGACCTAAAGAATACAACGTAATTTGACAATTATTCCATAGTTGATGACTTGAAACATAGGTCTGCCGAAAAAAAATCCATGAAAATGAACACAGTAGTGATTTAAGACTAGTTTTCTGATGCAAAATCTCACTTAGCAGCCAGTTTACGCCCCACCCACATTTAGGGTCCGGAATCGGCAGCGTGATCGACATGTGATTGACAATTCATTGGCTTACGTCATGACGCGTCATCTACAGAATTTAGTTCATTAGTCCGTTCTTTAGATGACGTCACATTTTGGCGATTTAAAAGGGGCGTTCCCAGGATAATTAGATATTTACTAATTACCCCAAAATTGATTGATTTCATGAGAAATGACTGCCAAATTCTTTTTCTTCTGGAAAAAATACACATAGAGAGCCGAATTGTGAAAATTAGGCCATCTAGACGCTGTAGTTCCTTCAACTCTAAGTTGGACTTTAAAATTATGGTAAGCCATTTGCAGCCTTGGAATAAAATACATTCAAAAGCAAAAATGCAATTATTCTAGACTTTTCATAAATGTTGCATCAAGAACATGACATCTCCTTGATAATAGAAAATATTAATGATTTGAATCAACATTTGATGCCTTTTAAAATAACTTTTACAAACAATGTTTAAAGAAATTAGTGGCTTTCCATACTTTTTAAGTCCATCTTAGAGTTAAGTTCAACTTAGGATCTTTGTGAAACACCCCCCTGATCTTGATTCCTTAGAAAGCAATTTGTATGTAAATGAACTGTTTATAGAGACCACCTTAGGGAAAGAAAAGGAAAAAAGCTTGCCTTCAAGCTTGCCTGCATGAAAATGACTCTAAAATTTGAATTGCATTGATCCATTGTACTCTACTAACCCGTTCACTTCGAGAATCTGAAATACCCATTGACTTTGTGCATAGGCCACCCGGTTCCTGTAAGCAACGGGTTAACATTTTCCGGGGCTCTTTTATGATTTCAGGGGCGAATTCGACCCAAGCCCCTGTGTATTTTCTTCACTGTACCACCTGCTTATAAAGACCGCTTTTCTGTCTCAGGTTTTTACTGCACTAACTCATGCTGCATCTATATCAAACCTACTATTCATGAATGTGCATAGGCATTATTTTCATTACATACATTTCTTTAATATGAGAAATGGATAACCGATATGGTGAGACATGCTGCCAGTGTACTAATAGACATAGTTTTAAAGCATGATAAAACCCTATTGAACTGTTGCTTTCATAGAATTTAAGAGATTAGGAAGAATAATGTCTGAAAATTAGAGCATTATCGGGCAAGAAACAAGAACACTGGTTCTTTGAAGATGTCTATTTATTGGCAATCTGATAAGTTTGTGTACAACTTCCCATAAGTTTTGTACACAAATTGCCCAAGTTTTTAAAGGACCTATAGCGTCTAGATGGCCTAATTTTTTACAATTCGGCTCTCTATATGTAATTTTCCTGAAGAAAAAGAATTTGGCAGTCATTTCTCATGAAATCAATCAATTTTGGGGTAATTAGTAAATATCTAATTGTCCTGGGAACGCCCCTTTTAAATCGCCAAAATGTGACGTCATCTAAAGTACGGACTAATGAACTAAATTCTGTAGATGACGCGTCATGACGTTAGCCAATGAATTGTCAATCCCATGTCAATCACGCTGCCGATTCTGGACCCTAAATGTGGGTGGGGCGTAAACTGGCTGCTAAATGAGATTTGGCATAAGAAAATTAGTCTTAAATCACTACTGTGTTTATTTTCATGGATTTATTTTCGGCAGACCTATTTTACAAGTCATCAACTATGGAATAAGTGCCAAAGTACGTTGTATTCTTTAGGTCCTTTAAGTTTTTTACATAGTCACGCTTTTCCATTCCCCAAACTCATATGTTGTGTATAAATGTATTCTACAAAACATAATATGATAAACTCAAACGTAGGGTAAACATACCGTAGAACACCATCGTCAAGCACCCCCAAGCACCTATACGCATCTTGCTTTTAAAGACGTTTCCATGAGATTCACCTCCATTATTATCCTCATGAAGATTCCTCACCATTATTTGCATTCTTGATTAAAGTTTCCAGCTTGGACAGAGAGTGGGCGCTCTTTAAAAGCAAGATGCATATTGGTGCTTGGGGGTGCTTGACGATGGTGTTCTACGGTATATTTTGATAAATATAGTTTTCTTATTTCTTGACGGATCGTGCTCAAACTTCCAGAGACTATTCATCCTATTTAGTGACTTACAGTGCAAACAATGATTTGTCTGGGTTTCATTGTCCTACCAAGGTATGTTTAAAACACCTCTCTTCTGTAATTCAAAACAGTTTTTAAAAACATATTGTCAAAAACGGCAATGTCAAGCGAAACACTGAACAATTATCACTTAAACTCTAACCTATGAACCTCAACATTACTTGTGCAGTGATTTTACAATTATCATAAAATAAACAGAACATTCACCAATTCATTGATTTGCATATTTGTTTCCCTACATTTTCAGCAGTTTTCAATAATAATACTGGTAGTTAAAATGCATGGATTGGGAATTACTTTTCAAGTCTGCATAAAAAATTATTTAGGATATTTTGATTGATCAATAAAAAAGAGTTAAAAGACCAAGTCTACGATTCCTGGACGGAAAAGGAGATGCACACGGTAGTACTGAGTACAACCCTAAAAATATATCACAAACTGATTTTTTAGTGAACAGGAACACTTTGATGCCAAACAAATTACATTATTCCATGATACACCATAAGACTAGTTTATATAAGTATAAGTTTCAGCACCTTGGGACTCGATTACACCACTGTGGTGTATTTGTGAACTTTCCAACTATAAAACGAGAGCTATTGGACATACAAAATGTGCAGCCTATTTGCCTTACACAAGGCCATATGCCACAGGTTTTTTTTAGGGTTACTGTTAAAAAGCGGGTTCTTTTTCTTCTCCATTATCCTTGATAATATATAGGTCCTCATCCGTAGATTCATCATCATCATCATCTTCATCTTCTTCACTATCTGCCAATGGCTCTCCATCTATGTTACTTTCCTCATCATCCTTGCAACCCTCATCAACCCTTTCGTTTAGTCTTACATTCCCCGTCTCAGACACGCCTCTATCTTCTACCCCTTCTTGACGTTCTTCACCAACTGATTCAGATGATACTTCTTCCAGATCTTCAGTATCACCATGTTGTTCACCTAAATTGTCCGCTTTTTCCTCCGACGACTGAGATGTTATTTCTTCAAGACCTTCCTCGTAAACATGACTCTTCTCTTTCTTCGGCTCAGATGGGGAACTCTCCTGCACATCGTTTCCTACACTGTTCGACGATGATACAGGCACCGACTTGTCTTTTTCGTTCTCATCAACATGTTTGTCCTTTGACGTTGAGGATATTCTGTCATCTTCCTGATCTTCATTCTTCTGCTTGGCTTTGGAAGAAGACCTTTCAGACTCATCATCTATGCTACGCTTTCCCTTTGAGGAAGACCTACTCGAGTGTCCTTTGCTTCTATGGTTTCCATCATCCTTTCCTCTGGAAGTAGATCGAGATGACTTTTCTCTTTTGCGATGTTTATCATACCTTTCTCTTGACGATGATCTTGATGACCGGTCCCTCCTCTTGCTGTGATCACGATCTCTACTCCTTGATCTGGATCTGGAATAAGAGCGCTCCCCCCTACGATGCTCACTCTTCTTGGATCTGGATGATGATCGATCTCTCCTACGACGCTCACGGCTACGCCCCCTGGATTTAGATCTTGACACAGATCTTGAGGATGATCGGTCTCGCCTGTGATTGTCTCTATCCCTCCCCCTGGAGGAGGATCTGGAAGATGAGTGGCGTCTCCTTCGATGGTGGTCGCTGTCTCGCGATGCTGATCGAGAGGATCTTCTCCTCTCGCGGTCTCTTGATGAAGATCTTGAGGAATCTCTGTCCCTGTCTTTCCTCCTTGATGACCTCCTTCGGCTTCGGCTACCTCTTGAAGAACTCCTGCTGGAAGACCTTCTGTCTCTGTCTCTTGATCTAGACCTCGATCTTGACCTCGATCTCGTTCTTGACCTCGATCTTGATCTAGACCTTGATCTAGATGATGACCGTCTCCTCCTTCCCCTCCCATCATCCCGCTGCTGGTAGCGCTGATACTGCTTCATCTGGAATGTTCCATACTGTGGTCTGAATGCCCCAAACCTCCCTCGCTGCTGCTGCTGGTAGCGGTGCCCATAGTACGGGTGCGTGGCCATCTTCCGGTGGTACGCTGCCAATTGCTGCTGGTAGATTGCTAGGCTCCTGTGGTACTCATCCAGGCGCTGTATAGCCTCTGGGGAGAACATCTGCGTCTGGAAGGCATACGCATATGCAGCATCTTGAGGAATTGGTTGATTGGACGTGGAAGGAGCTGTGACAACGGACGATCTGAGTCTGCCCTTGCCAGTCAGCGTCTTCCGCAAGGTCTCTCTCTTCTCCTCTTGGAATTTCTCTTCTTTCGTCTGTGGGTGTTGACAAAAGAAAAATGTCCAAGTGAATAATGCATAAATTATGTACATGAAATCAATCATTTGGACAAAATCATGCTTGCAATGAAAATGTCTTCCTAATGTAATTCATGGCATTGAATACAAATGAATATTAATACCTGTCAAAACATAACATGCAGACAAAGATAATATGGAAACTTTTACTTATCTGTGATTTCTTATTTGAAAAAAAGGCCCAATGAAGGTGCTATATCTGGAGATTCACTCTGATTCATATTGTTGAAGTGCCACAAAATCTTGTCATTCAAAAATAATAATTTACATTCCATCTTTGTTTGAGGCTCTGCCTTTCTTTTGAGCATTTCTCTCCCCAAACTTCAGCTCTCTTCCTCATTTTTGAACATTACTTCTTTTGTTTTTTTGCTTTGATTTGTTCTTTTCAATATGATTTATTTACAATACATAAACATTTGGAGAAAAATGTATTACAATTGATTACACCTACCTGAAGTGTTTTGAGTAGTTTTGAACGTAGCTTCTTCTCTTTGTGTTTGAGTTTTCTAGCTTTCTTTGCTTCGCCTCGCTTCTTCTTTCTCTCTTCCGCTTCTTTCTTGGCCTTCTCTTTCTCCAGCTGTTCCTGTCTGGCTTTCTCAAGCTCGTACAATTTCTGCGCCACCTCCTCTTGTTGGCGAACAGCCTAGAGTGTTAAAATGGGAACAAATACACAAGAAAATACTTGTTTCAGTTACCAGGTCATATTGTCAATATATTCCCTTATTACTCTCGGTCTTGTAATGGCACATCATTAACTACAACACACCCTCTCCTTACAATAACTATAGCGGTGCTGTAATTAGAGCTACAAGCTCAAGAAAGAATACCAACAGTCCTTCCCTGGACTACCACAGTCCTTTTTAGGACAATCCTAGAAAGAATACCAACAGTCCTTCTCAGGACTCTCCAATCCTGCCTTCTTACATGTGCACCGCAAACCAACGTATCATAGAAATTCTTTCAGTGCAGAGTGGTGGTCTTAAGAAGAACCCACCTACCACTCTTAGAACAATATAGTTACCTGATCTTTTTCATCATGCCTTTGCGATGATGTACATATGTTACATTTACACTCGCTTACCCTTGTAAGGTGAGTGAGTTAATAGACTTAACTAAACTAATGTAAACTAAATTCAACTAAACTAATTAGTCTACTAGTCTAGTTACCTGGACCTTCTCCAGGAGTATGGTGAGAAGACGTATGGACTCCAGCTTCCGCTGGGCAAGGACCAGCTTCCTCTCTTCCATCTGGATCTTCCGCTGGAGCCGTCGCTCTTCCCTGTGCTGCCGTCTCCGCTCCTCTCGCTGCTGCTGCCTGTTGCGCTTCATCGTCTGCTTCATCTGCTTCTGGAGATGACGTAGCTTCTCCTCTTCCTCCTTCTTCTTCCTGTAAAGCAAAGAAACATATTGTCACAATTATGAATTTTGGATAGATTTCAGAAAGAACGTATGAACATATTTATCTGGGTATTTAAACTGTGTGGACATGCGGCTGACAATGTATTGTAATATTTTTCTGCATCAATTCAATCTATCGGCACGATCTTGCATTCTCTCTATCTGAATCTTAAACCTGACAAACTTGTCTTCCTACTTTTTTTGCAAAAATATGAAGACAAACATTTTTATAGCATAAAAGTGCTACTGACATCAAAGATCACACTTATATTTTCTTGATACATTTTGAAAATTGGCAACGATGGAAATATTTGCACTGGCTAAAAAGTAAAAATTTTCTCTAGGTCTGAGCTTTGAGTGTCAAGATACAATTTCACATACCTTTCTTCTTCTTTCTTTCTCTCTTCTTCCTCTTTTTCTTTCCTTTTCAATTCTTCTCTCTTTTGAATCAATTCCACTAATTTCTGCTTCTCCTTCTCTCTCTTCTTGAGGGCTTTGGCGCTGAGATGCTTGGTCTTGTCAAAGTCAACCTGAACAGTAAAGAGAATAATCATTCATACTTAAAGGGGACCACCAGGCAAAGAACAACACATTATTATATGTTTTGGTACCGTTTTGTGATATCAAATAGATACCCAACATTTTGCAAAGGGTTGTGTAATTCGTAAACAAAGCAATTAATTTCCACCACCTACGGAACCACTACTATTTCCTGGTTCCATACGGGCCAAACATTTGCGAGTGCGCCAATGCTATTCACGCGTACGTTTGTAGACAATAGATTCCCGGGCGATTCGTTCGCTCTGCACACATCGCAATTCACTGCACACATCGCAGTCTTCGCAATTCAGACCGCATGAACGCATGCTTTAGATTGGTGATGCGTTTCCAATTTTTTTTTTTTTTTCTGGAAAAATATTTTTGTGAACTTGTTGCTGGAATGGAATACTAAATATGTTACCTTTCTTTAATAAGAATATTATTTTTGGGTGGTGATACCCTTTAAATTATCCACATATGAATGAAACTACAAGTCAAGTAAGTATCAAACAACAATCGCAAGAGACAAATTTAACTAAGTATTTATATCTTTCTTGCTCAGATATTAATAAATTATAGTACAAATGCAAGACATAATTTCATAACAGAAACAGTATGTTTGTGAATATTTATTATGGACAGTGATGTCAAAAGAATAATGTGGACAGATTTTGATTCTGAAACAAAAAATACAAGAAATCAATGCTGGAAATCAAATGTTACAATATTTACAGAAAGCATGTTTCCCACCTTGATTTCTGCAGTGTAAGCATTTCCATCCTGCCCCATTCTCATCAGTTTCATCCCCTTGAAAGTATCCATGGATTTGACAAAGCCAATGTACTCTTGAAATTGCACAAAGACATCGAACGTCAGGTTGGAACCGAGCGAGGAGATCTTGCCAAAGTTCCCGCCCGTTATCTGGCTCTCATGGCGGTACGGGTCGAGCATCGGGATATCAATGTTCCTGATGACGCCACACGTCCCAAACACGTTGCGCACCACAATCTCACTAGGCTTGTCAGGCTCGACGTCAATGGCGAACCAGCGCACAGGGAGGTTCTCTACGTGGATAGTGTCGGGTCGCTCACCGGGGATCTGCTCGTTCATGTTCTTTGCTTCGCGGAAGAAGACATCCCAGTCGTGTCGTGATGAGAACTGGATCTTGGCCTCGGCTGCACGCACCTTCAGCGTCTCTGTGAAGCCGCTCAACTTGATGCTTTGGTTGTCAAGGCGAGTGATCATGACTTTGATTATGGAGCGTGCCTCGATCTCGGCCTCGAAGCGCAGGAATTCCAGCGAGCTCTTGGTGACGCGGAGGATGAGGAAGGAGTCTGGCTTGGCCATCTTCTTGAGTTTCTCCATCACCTCCCAGTTACTAATGGACTTCCCTGTAAATGGAAAACAAATGAGATAGTTACAACAAACTTACAACAAAGTCTGCTGCAAAGATATTTCTTCAAGGCTCATTTTAACAATCATTCTAAATTAAGGATCCTAATTTTCTTAAAGCCGTATTTGAATTTGTGACAGACTCGCCTATAATAGCTTACAAATTGAAATAAAATGTGTGCATGTCAAGTGCAATGATTCTCCTTCTAATTCGATTCTACTGAAAATTTGAGAACAGGTTTTGAACATGTCTGTCACAGTGTCATGGGAAAAATTAAAATGTTCTATTGCCTTGGTAATGGAATGTTGGCCTAATTGGCTAAGCCAATGTTGCATAAAAAGTATAGTATGTCACCCTTCTACATGGCGAGTATAAATCGTCAGGTTGAGAAAGAGAAGGACACTAAGTCACCTTTTAAAGTTTAATATTTGATGAATATTCCACAAAGTTAGAAATAATTTTTATCTGAAAATGTTGCAACACAGCGAGAGGCTCCAGCCAATAAGATGGTGCGTGTAACTCAATTTAGCCAAAAATCTACTTAACGCCCTTCTCACTCTCATCCTACAAAATATTCTTTCAGATCTGTATCTACGTAGATAAACATACGTAGAATAAATCTGGGCCCCAGATTTATTTGATGATTTTTAAAAATAAATGTTAAATGCTTACACTTTTCAAAAATTTTCAAAAGAGGTTTTTAAAATACAGTCAAACCTGTACTAGCGGCCACCTGTCTATAGCGGCCACCTGCCGTTAGCGGCCACATAGAATTCCCCCCGAGGAAAATACAGTGTTATAAACACTGTCTATAGCGGCCACCTGCCTAACGCGGCCAGCGGCCACTGTTTTGGCTTCCCAAACTCATTTTTTTACCGGCTGTAGCGGCCATCAATGTTCGGTTTGGCCGTAACTGCGGGCGTGCTAGTTTGATATTTTCCGATGCGAAGCTGGTATACTTTGCCGTGAAAGCGAGCTGGCAGCATAAGCTTAGCGAACAATATAACCATAGTCTACTCTAGGGCTGAAGAATTACCCTGTCCCTGTAGCTTTTGAAAAGTGCCGCCTCAATAATGAATGCCAAGTTTAAAAGCCTAAAATGGCCGTTTGTTTTGTTTACCTCGTCCGCCGACTGGTCTATTTTTTACTCACTCATTGTTTCCGTGAAGCGATCGCTAGCTAGCTTTCAGCTGAGCTACGCACTTGAGACGGATTAGCGCGCGCTCATAGCCCTGGCTGAACATCCGTGTTATTGTTCATGCACGCATTGTAGGCCCCGTGGTTGTGATCTTTTATCGATCGATGAGTGCTAGCTGGCTCTGGCCGCTGACCGCGCGCTACCGCTGCGCTGAGCTGCGGCGACAGGGACTTTGATCATGCATGCAACACATGCACACACATGCATGCACAATGCACACACTTTCACCGCATTGGGGATCGGACCGGATCGGATCTAAACCGGTTTGTATAGCCTCGTACATTTAAATGTTTGTGTTGTCTTTGCAAAACATTTTATTTAATGAAAAAAATTATCAATGAAGTTTGATATGAAATATTTTCCTACACTTATACATTTTTGCTCTCATCGTCGTATTTTCTAGAACTTTTTTTTTCAATCAAAAATATTTTGTTTACGTAACATCATTTTGTTCAGGCAAAGAATAAAAATATTCACACGATCGCGCGCGCATTGCATCATCATATCGGGAGCTCGAGATCGAGAGTTGTTTCATCGACAACAACGAACGACAGTCGGCCAAACAGACGACGATGGTAGATTTATTTCGGAAGGTTTACATATAATGAAACTTTTCATTATTTTCTCAACACTAATCACACAAATGTACTAAAAAAATAAGACAAGTTTCCAAGGTTCTGTTCTTTTATTTCATATGCATGTAAATGTTGTTTATAATTATGTTCATGTGTGGGCTACATGTGGTAATGGTATTGATGTTTATATTATAAACACACGTGCTTAAAAAAACAAAATGGCCGCCAACCTGTCTATAGTGGCCACCTGTCTATAGCGGCCACTTTTGAAGTTTCCCTTGAGTGGCCGCTATAGACAGGTTTGACTGTAGTTGCTGATGATCTTTCTATTTAAAGGTATGGTGACAAGAAAACTGCTTCAAAATTGGGTTTTACTGTATCTAAGGTAGATTTTCATGAAGATTACTAATACAAACATATTTTCCTCGTGGGAAAACCCGGTAAAATAAAAAAATCAACTTGTAAATTCTCTTTCGGAACCCCCGTAAAAAAACTGAGTCCCGGGCGAACAAAAAATGACGTCATCTTTGTGACGTCACCTGCAGGCAATCGCAGTTTAGCTCGGTCATAGACGTACACGCTGAGTACAATACTCACGTTGACACAGAGATATTATTTCCATTTGTTTCAATATTTGCAAAAATTTGTTCAGGTTTATATCATGGGACGATATACACTCAGATGTGTAGCTGCATCCTGCTACAATTCATTTATTAGCAATTATTAAGCATTTTCAGTAAAACCTCAATTTACAAGCAAAAACGAGTTTGTTTTACAAGCAAGTCATAGGCTCTGCATGTAAACAATGCACATTCCTCCGCGTTGCGGTCTGCATGTGATGTCATGAATCGGGTGACACTTGCGCACACTTCCGCTCTGCTATAAATGACTTTTTTTAGGAGCATGGAACGCTGATGCGTAATAAAGCAAAAAAGTTGCATGAAATTTACCTTTTTTTCCCAACTTAAGGATTTCTTTGAAAAAAAGAGTGTGGTATATCAATAAAGGCACATATTTAAAGCTATAAACCTGAATCAAAGCCGGGATTGCACCCCTCCTTTAATCATTATTTAAACAAAACATCACATGCATAATTTTGTATTCAACTGAATGGTTGAAACCAATGGTGTTTTAGAGAGCGCCCTCTTACATACCTGGAGTCTTGAGTTGAGGCAAGGTGACCGAGATGTTGAGTTTGGCAATGGGCTTCAGGTACAGAGCCTTGGCCTCGTACAACTCAATGGCCTCGGTAGAATTTGAACACAGCTGGCACCCTACCGTTGCCATTTTGACTACCCAATGGCTTACTTTGAGGTCCCCCTGCGAAAATATTATTTTGATGTCATTTTCAGTTGACAAGATGCACTTTTCTGTGTGAAAAGAAAAGAAAAGAAAAGAAAAGAAGACATATTACAACTTAAAGGGCATCAAGCGTGGGGATGCTACATAGCGGGTCGCCATTTTGAACTGGGTTAGTTTGCGCGCACCGCATGACACTGAGCTAACGTGCATTACGCACCGTGCGCAACGCGTATGCAAGATGGCGCCGCGCATCTCATTTGACGAATCTGAACTACCTTTAATTATAAAACTGTTCTGCGAGTGATACGAACCATTGCCGTTGAGTCTGAAGTTATTTTCAGGCCAGATTTATGTATTGTCGAACAGAGAGGAATAATTGGTGAAAATTAGATCAAAATCGGACAAGAAACACAAATTATGTCAATTTAGATTACTAATTGCGATATAATCTGATCCGTGTTATGATGGATAGCTAAATGTCTAAAAGTGGCAGAGTAGTCTTGAAGAGGAGGGAAAAGTGGGGTTGATGGAATAAGCATTTATTTAGTAAAATATGTGGTGACAGATAACACAACCAGATGAACACAGAGTGATATATGAACGAAAATAGCTTTTATTTAGTTAAAATATGTAATGATAGATCAATTAAAAAGTCTATAGAAAACAAGTTTGAAATGTATTGTGATATGATATATTATACCAGGGCTCGACACTCGCACTGGCCCGCTGCCAGTGAAATTGCACTTCGGGCCAGCAAAAATGTATAAATGTCATATTTTGGTGGCCAGATCTGGCAAGCAGATTTTTTAACCCGACATTGACAAAATTAGAAAAATCTTATTTTCTTCCATGTCATGCTTCATCTATAAATTTTGATCAGGAAAGAGTTATATTTTGAAAAATAAATAGTTTACTCATGAAATAACATTTTCGGGCCAATAAATTTTTCTTTCGGGCCACCAGAAAAGGGGAAGAAATTATTTCACTGGCCCGACCAGGCCACTGACTATGCTGACAAAAAATGTAAGTGTGGAGCCCTGATTATAGTTTTATACGATACAAGTTATTTCATATTCCTGCGGATAGTTATTTCCGTTTGAATGGTGTCATGGTGTTTGTTGTACCTCTTCGAATGAGCGAGTCAATGAGAAATTGCCTGGTGAAGAGATGTCTCCTATTGGCGTGCGATGCGACTCGAGCTTCGCAGCTCTTTGCACCGAGAACAAAACTGAGTCAAGACAAAGTCATAAGACAAATGGGCACCTATTCAGTATTACCGAACCTGAAAGTCATACAATGAGACCGCAAGTTTGGATGTGTCAAATTTGGTGTCTCCCGTGATATAAAACACGATAATCGATATAGCCACCAAAAGCATATTTGTGGTCAATTGAGATTTTTGTTTCACTCGATCTCGATTAGTATACAAAGCGCGTGTTCAGTCCAATGCAAAAATTTGATATCGCATAATAGCATAATGCTGGTAAAATTTTAATTTGGGTGTATTCCTGCCAACATTGCGATATACTGTTTGTACATTATGCTTTATTCATTGGTAAGTCTGCGTATTCTCCGTGACGTTTCGCAACAGAAGGCGGTCTTTCAATTCGCCGAGTGCCAAATCAAAATACCATAATAACAACGAGATACAAACGGGAATCAGCTAAAAGTTTCATATAGTCATACAAGCACACAACATCGTCGTCATCTCCGTTTCCACAACGTTTCTCTCAAAGTTCAAACTCACATTTTCTCTGTCACACTGAATGTATCTCAGTCAAGCGTCATTATATGACGTGGTCTATAAATGTACAATTCACTCCACATATATAACCAAAAATATGAACAGACAATAAATTGGATTTACAAAAAACACTTACATTATGTGCAGCTATCCTGCAGAATTTCGCAATTGTTGCAAGACCTAGCCTACGTACGTTACGTTACGCGTTAGCTCGGGCAGTTTACCAGTTACCATTTCGCCTCGGTCATTGGTTCGCCCCATTCCGTCCCATATCCATGCCCATCATTATTATTCTAGATGTCAAACAGTCTTTTACAGTTCATTTTACCTTTACACTGGAAGAATGAGTCGGGCTTATAGGTTAGCATTTTCTTTAGTCACGTAAAATACTATATCGTACTATATTGTATAGCTTTTGACAAATCGCCCAATCATTTGTTTCAAGTTTGCCCCTGTCTTGGTGCTGGTGCAAATATACAAACATAGCATTATAATATTCTGCCTGATCATTCGGCATTTCATTCAAATAAAAATATAAAATGGACTTGCTGAGGCATTCCGAGTAAAAAGTTCCCCTAGTGAGCCACCCAAAGGTCCTGGCAGAAAAAATTAAAATCATACGCAGTTTATAATAGTATTGTAATAATTTACTAATTTAATACTTATGGGAATTGGGATTTTAGCGCTGAATAAACTTATTTGTTATTATTATTATTATTATGTATTCAATACATAATAATACCAATTTGTAGATAGACTGGTCCTATAATAAACTGGTTTGATTACAATTATGCGTTTTCATATAAGTTGTGCATGCCTAAAAATGTTTTTTTTTTTAAATTGGTAGTTGTTGATTCATATATTTATTTGTTTCTTATTTGATTTATATTTCTGAATGTAGCTACAGTCAAACTATCTTAGCTGACACCTGTCTATAGCAGTCAACCTGCCTTTGGTGGCCACCTAAACTGATCCCCTATATCAGTAGCGTAGCAAAAAAAACAAAAACAAAAAACATAATGGGTACCTTTGGGCCTGTCTATATAGAGGCCGCCTGTCTACAGTGGCCACTTTTCTTATTCCCTTTATACACAAGTTTGACTGTATATATGTATACAGGCAGTTGAGTATACAGTTCTGGTCAAACAGCCGAATTTTAGTAACTAAAACTTGTCAGTAAAGTTATTAAAAACGAACAGTTATAATTCAATGGTGCTTGAATGGTATAAAAACATAGACACGGATAAGTTACAGGGCTGTTTTCATGCAAAAAGCATTTGTTAACACAAGAGGGTGCCCTTCAGACACCTCAAATTTTAACTATTTTAAAATCAAAATATATGTGAATGTGATGTTTGGTCAAAAAATAATTATTCAATAGAGACATCATCAAAAACGATTTAAAAACTATTTGCATAAATGCGTATAGGATTTAAATATCCCCGGCGATATTCCAATATGTTTATAGATATTGTAGCCGTATGTGAACCCCGGGGGCGGGATGTGAACCGATTTTGATCAAACAAACTTTCTCTCATTCAAAGTGTGTGCTTTCTTTTCTTGAAGCGCCTACTAAACCCTTTAAGGGGTAGTTCAGTTTGGTATAGAGGGCGCTGCACGAAATAATGTTTTTGAGAGATAATACAAAACTGAGTGTCAAATTTGAAAGAGCATACACTTTTAATGACATAATAAAATGTATTTGATCAAAATCGGTTCAGAAACGGCTGAAATACCAATAAACATATCCGATTGGAATACTCTGGGCCCCAGGGGGTGTATACTGAAAACGATTTTAAGTTATAATTTATTGTATCTACGTCATATCTACGTCACTAAAATATTACACTGTACTTAAGAAATTTAAAAAAAGCTTATACTTTTTCAAAAAGAGGTTTTTTTAAAATAGTTGTTGATGATCTCTCTATTTAATCATTATTTCAACAAAACATTAAATGCATAATTTTGTATGAACTCAAATAGTGAAACCAATGGTGTTTTAGAGAGCGCCCTCTTATGTTTGAATGGCTCTTTTTTACAAATAAGGATAACAGACTTTTTACTTAGTCGATTGTAATTTGTTATACCTTTCGAGCATGGTGGAGTTTTAGTGAAGCCATATATCGGGGAAATGTGGTGTGTGATGGGTGTGTTGTTGTTGTTAATGATGTTAACACATACGGCAGTCACCAGCACCCAATACAAAGTTCACTAATAGAAATAAGACAGTACAACGACTGAATAAAAGAATGTCCACACAAGTGATGTAGAATTTGGATGACGTCATTATTAAAAGTAAAAACAAATGTCCGAAAGATGTATTGCACGATGATTAATTAAGTCCATGGTTAACGAAAGTTCAGTTGGCCTGAATGAAAAGTGCGTCCGCGGAAGAGATGAGGGATGATCGATGAAAACGATGAAACGCGAGCGTGCGTGAAGAAGACGATGTCGAGAACAAGAGTTCGAAGATGATGAAGGGGATGAACGCGAAGGTGCGTTGAAAGAAGTCGATGTTCAATATTCAGTTCCATCGTAGAACAAGCACGCACGATGTGGCTGCTATGATCTCCGGCGTGTTGCCGTGGAGAGAAGCTAGCCTAAACGCTGTGCTATAAACGTGTCCGTTAGATAAAACACAAATTATGAAGAGCGAAGAATCGAAGGTCCGAAGGGCTCGGTATATAGATGAGAAGGATGATGATGTCGAAGAAGACTAAGAAGTAATGGTGATAGTTTAACGCCCCATGTCGGTCGGCGGACTCTCCCTTGATGTGAAGAAGAAATAGGCATGATTGTAGCCCCATATATACAATCCATGGTGGCCATCATGAGTTTAATGGTAACTCATATGGGTGTAGGAGATAGAGCTAAATAGGTGTAGCTCGGGCGAATGATGAAGACAGAGTGAAGAAAGCATGGCTTGCTGTAAGTGAATGTGTAGAAGCCATGAGGTGCAGTGAGGATCGAACAAAGAGATCCTTATCAGCTGAGTGAAGTAAAAAGACCAAGCTAGGCAGGAAATGACTTCATCTTAAATGTAAACAAGATGAGGTAAAGTTTCACTGGTACTGGTAGAAGATGAGATAACCCCTCCTTGGTGGAGTTGGTATATGAATCAGCTGTGTACAGCGATCAGTGTTAGTCTAATATTCAGACTGTGATAGGTGAATAGAGTCACTACAGGAGCCTCCTCCTAGATTGTTGAAAGGTTGAAACGATCGATGTCGATGACGAGGGATGAAAAGTAGGACTCGATGAACATTGATGATACACGTGAAGATGATGCGAGAAATGTCCAAATAAAGAAAGAAGTTAAACTTGTATGGAAGAAATTTGTTGACGAATGATAAAGTCCATTTTCGAGGTCGATGTCGTCGTCGATCTCGATATCCGCAACGGGCTCAATCACGTCGGGGTCACCACTTTAGTGATAAGAGATATCGGGAAGATTGTGGTGTGTGATGGGTTGTATGTGTTGTTGTTGTTAATGATGTTAACACATACGGCAGTCACCAGCACCCAATACAAAGTTCACTAATAGAAATAAGACAGTACAACGACTGAATAAAAGAATGTCCACACAAGTGATGTAGAATTTGGATGACGTCATTATTAAAAGTAAAAACAAATGTCCGAAAGATGTATTGCACGATGATTAATTAAGTCCATGGTTAACGAAAGTTCAGTTGGCCTGAATGAAAAGTGCGTCCGCGGAAGAGATGAGGGATGATCGATGAAAACGATGAAACGCGAGCGTGCGTGAAGAAGACGATGTCGAGAACAAGAGTTCGAAGATGATGAAGGGGATGAACGCGAAGGTGCGTTGAAAGAAGTCGATGTTCAATATTCAGTTCCATCGTAGAACAAGCACGCACGATGTGGCTGCTATGATCTCCGGCGTGTTGCCGTGGAGAGAAGCTAGCCTAAACGCTGTGCTATAAACGTGTCCGTTAGATAAAACACAAATTATGAAGAGCGAAGAATCGAAGGTCCGAAGGGCTCGGTATATAGATGAGAAGGATGATGATGTCGAAGAAGACTAAGAAGTAATGGTGATAGTTTAACGCCCCATGTCGGTCGGCGGACTCTCCCTTGATGTGAAGAAGAAATAGGCATGAATTGTAGCCCCATATATACAATCCATGGTGGCCATCATGAGTTTAATGGTAACTCATATGGGTGTAGGAGATAGAGCTAAATAGGTGTAGCTCGGGCGAATGATGAAGACAGAGTGAAGAAAGCATGGCTTGCTGTAAGTGAATGTGTAGAAGCCATGAGGTGCAGTGAGGATCGAACAAAGAGATCCTTATCAGCTGAGTGAAGTAAAAAGACCAAGCTAGGCAGGAAATGACTTCATCTTAAATGTAAACAAGATGAGGTAAAGTTTCACTGGTACTGGTAGAAGATGAGATAACCCCTCCTTGGTGGAGTTGGTATATGAATCAGCTGTGTACAGCGATCAGTGTTAATCTAATATTCAGACTGTGATAGGTGAATAGAGTCACTACAGAGTTATGACTTTTAGTTTGTAATATTATTGTGCAGGTTTTGGTTACTAAAGTTCAGCCTTACCAAAAGTGTATACTACCTCACCATTTTTGTCTTATCATTTTCCCGAAGAGCTGTTCAGGTTTCACAACTATTAGACCGTGCCTATATATCGAGCAAAAAAGTTGTTTGCATTTGTATGAGTGTATAATCTATTGATTTAAAGTGTGTGTTATGCGTAAGAGTTCAATCAAAATCGAAATAAAATACAAACATACGGTAATGTACATTTTGTCAAAACAAACGATTGGGGTGACTTTATAATTTGGGGCGAGCTGGCTATTGAGAGACACGTTGGTAGGTCGAATTACAATTGGGTTTGTGTACAATCGGCAAGATGGCAGCCTCCAGGGGGATGAGCATGTGCAAGTTCAGTCGCGTTTTGACGCTGAACAAAAATCATCTTTCAAGACGGTCGAGCTATTACTCTCGATGCCTCGTTCCAGCAAGTTCTGATTTAAAGAATCGAGGTTCGTCTGACCTTCTTGGTATTTTAAATAAAGTTCAAAATGCATTGTTTTTTTCATCTAGCACTGCACGCGGTGTGGCCGCGCCCGCGGCCGCGGCTGTGGCCTCTCTCGCCTCGCGATCACCCGGAGCTGAGCGCAGCTGCGCTGTGCATCGCATGATCGTTTGGGCTCTTGGCTCCCGCGCGGGGTCCGGCGGCGGGGCGGCGCGCCGGCGCGCCGTGACCAAGGCTGAGCTGCCTCCAGCACGATGCCCTACTCTGCTCGAGCTTATCCATCGACCATCTGCCAACATTCAAAGAGCCTCAGGCCTCATGCTGTCATGTCCCGCATGCCTGAGCTGAGTGCAGTGACTGCAGTCATATAATAAATTTAACATTCGCTATTAAATAACACATTTAAAATTAACTTTAAGTTTAAGTACGTTTGTGACTGTAGACGTAGAGTCGTAGTCAGTGTAGAGACTAATGCCCGGCGCAGACAGAGCCGACAGGTTTTCAGCCTGATTAACTCAGTATGCGCTGCCTCAGGACTCTGGTTTTGCCAGTCAAGAGCCATTTGAAGGTCATTCGAGGCCGATTCAACATATTGGATCGGCTGAAAAGTCTGACTGAAAACCAGTCGGATCGGGTCGAGTCGGCTCTGTCTGCGCCAGGCTTAAGTCAAAGAGTAAGATGTGAATGAAGATTTTGAAAAAGGAAGAAAAAGAAAGTTAATTGCTTAAGTCCAGCTGACTGGACCAATTTACTTTGTAGATGTGCTCGAGTCTTGACTTAAGTCTTACTCGATCTCTTACTCTTTGACCTTAGTTAAGTTAGAGAATAACGTAAATTAAATGACTGAGTAGAAAATGAAAGTATTTTAATTATATAATAACTTTAAGACAGATAAGAAATTTTAAAAATTGGGATGTATCTGAAAGTGAGAAGAAAAAAAGAAAATAGGGCAGCGGTGATACGTGCATACGAAGAAGCGTATAGATTATAGGGGGGGAAAGGTGCTAAAATAATAAGAAATAAGAAAACCGAAAAGGGGAAAAACAAGTGTAATGATCGATGAATACAGAGTAGAAAAGAATAATAAAGAATCGACAGAATAATTATTATTATAAGCCTGATAAAAAATTGTATGAGTTTGATAAACAAATGAAGCAAGAAAGCTGAGAAAAAAACAAAGGACTGAAAGAAAGAAGGGAAGAGTAGGCAGTTTGCAATGTTCACATTTTTGTGTAATTGAAAGAGAAAGAATAACTTTTTTTTTTTTAAATGATAAAATTAAATAGACATCTAAATAGCTAAGTAGATTAATTGATTAAAGGTGCACCTGTAAAGTGTCAGATATTGCCCAAAATGACATTTGAGACTTCAATCCTATACCAAAATCGTAAGGTATGTCCGAGTGATGTGTGAAAGTTTCATTGAAAAAGAACACTGCTTTTCTGGTTAAAAAAGCGAAAATTTGCGACAGACTTTACAACGAATTACTGTATGACGTGTATAAGGTTTATGACCGTTAATTAACGCTCTTGAGCTGAATGATTATCAATGAAAATTACTAAAGGGACATTTGAAAACATCTAACCCTATTTCATTCTTCTCTTACCATAAGCTAAACAAAAAGGTAGAAGAGAAACGAGGAAGCTCCCAGTAATTTTCGTGGAGTTAGACACTTTACAGGCGTCCCTTTAAGTAGTATTGAAAAAGGTGTCTGTCAATTTATTTTAATTAGGCAAAATCTCATGGAACCATCTTGAAGGAAACCTATAGATGCAGGCATAAAATCCATTGTTTGAGCAATGCTAGAAATACATCTTTTTTTCCTTGTGGCCCAGTTGGGCAAGTAAAATACAAAATTTATCAAGTTTTAGTGGCCCAAAATATTAATCTGGTGGCCCCAAATAAAGAAAAACATGAAAAAGTCTGTTATATTTTGGTTGCCATTCAATCAAGTAAAATTATAATTAATCAAATTAAGGTGGCCCGAAGAACATTTGTGGTGGCCCCGGGCCAGCAGGTCTGTGCTTATTTTCATCCATGGTTTTGGTATAATCTTTATATCATCTACATTTGTATTACTTAGAGGGAAATGTGCGCCATGAGCACACTCGCTGCAACAAAGCCGGGTTGGGAAGGCGGTCATTCGTGCGTTGCTACAGCAGTTCAACAGGGTCAACAGAAGCGGCACCAGAAACTAGTGAAACCCCCCAAGAAACAAGTGAAACGCCGAGTGAATCCCCGGAGATGGTCTTCAGTAGCGATGGAAATGAAACTAAAGAGGCAGAGGCTGAGGAGAGTCTGCACAGCATAATCAGTGACACAGAGAAGGCTGCAGGTATACACAGTTTGCATGAACAGAGGTGGGGGGGGGGGGGGGCAGGGTTATTTACTTAAACGGATCTAGTAACTTTGTTGACATGTGCAAAAAGTGATGGTACAATGTATATTGTTGTTATCTGATAACACATACACTGGGTATTGTGTGAAAATTTCAAGTTAAATGGACGTTATATGGCCGAGTAATGAACAAAAAAAAATGAACAAAGTGACATTCACTAACTCATTGCACTGATGTTGAGACCATAATAAATCACCTGAACAAAAGCAATCTCAAGTTCAACATTGGGAAACATGATAGAAGAATTCTCCAAAATATTATTTTTCCAAATGGAGGTTCATCTGAAATTTGTGTATGATGGTTGGGTGTTGCGCCATCACAAGACTATGGCTAGTAGTATGCATCTGGGGAGTTAAGATACTATTTTATTTATTTATTTATTTATTTATGAATTTGTATTAAATTTATTATTATTATTATTATTATTATTATTATTATTATTATTATTATTTGTATTTATTGTTTTAATTTTTTTATTTATTATCATTATTATTATTATTATTACATTTTTTTTTTTTTTGGGGGGGGGGGCCTGGAGTTGTACTGTACCAATGGCCAGGTATAATAATTTGCTCTGGGAGTGGCACATATCTTGACAGTGACAGACATGATGGGGATGATCTATTGAAGACTACACTTTTTATTATTTCATGATATTTGTTATTTAATAAATTGCTGTGACTTACTAGTTCATGTTCTGATTTGTGTTTTGTTTTCCAGGTACCCATGACCACCATGAGTTCAAGGCAGAGACTAGAATGCTGCTGGACATTGTTGCCAAGTCTTTGTACTCAGAAAATGAGGTGAGAGAATATTTGAATATATATGTTGAATCTATCAACATTTTTTCCCCCTCACAATGACTGAATTTCATCCATCATCATAAAATGATGGGAATAAATTGTGGGTCCCAATGTCCCATCAATCTTGTGCTGTTCTTAGTCCTTTCCCTTATGTATTTATGAGTAATTTACCAGAGCTTTGCCATCTTGATTCAAATGAAGTACACAATAAGCCAAGCCTGCAGCTTATGTGTTGAAGAAGGAAACAAAAAACACAAATGTTAATTTTCGCCTTTCATTATTACAAAGCATTTTGTGAGTAAGTTGAAAAGAAGAGATTTTTGGTACAAAATCGTGCTTTTGTTGTTTGTATGCAATGTCTATATGCCATCATTGTTATGGCAAAGGGGGGGAAAAAAAAGTTAATTATTTTTCGGGGGCTACTTTTCAAGTTCGCCTGCTAACAATAGCACCTGCTAACAATAGCACCCTAAAATTTGTTTTACATTGAACTCGATGCAAATTTACTGGGGCTCTTTTATGATTTTCGGGGGCTCTTTTGGGCATTTCGGGGGCTATTTCGCCCCGAGCCCCTGTGTATTTTTTTTTCACGGTTATGGTATTCACTAGGAAGATGGATTTTCAGATTACTTTTTGTTCTTTCTTTCCCCCATCTCTCAACTTGAAAGGTGTTTGTGCGAGAGCTGGTGTCCAATGCCAGCGACGCCCTTGAGAAGCTGCGCTACCTCCAACTGACCCAGGCCGACCTGGAGAGACCTGGGGCTCTGGAGATTCACATCGCCACGGACCAGGGCAAGGGAACCTTTACCATCCAGGTCAGTTAAACCAATGCTAGAAATTAACCTTTTTGCCTTGTGGCCCAGTCGGGCAAGTAAAAACAAGATTGTTCAACTTCGAGTGGCCCGAAACCTAAATCTGGTGGCCCCAAACAAAGAAAGACATAATAAATTCTGTTCAATTTGGTTGCCCGAACGGGCCAGTAGAATTTAGGATAAATGAAATTTGTTGGCCCGGAGCTAATTTTTAGTGGCCCCGGGCCAGCGGGCCTATGCTAATTTTGAGCATTGGTTTAAACCTGTTCCCCTTCTAGATTTTATGGGGCGTCCGCATGATAAGGGCCCGATTCCTTTTTGGTAGCTACCCTTCTTACAATAAGTACTTTTAATTTGTACGGGCAATCTGCCGTTTTAAAATTGTAAATGAAATGTACTTTTATATTGTCATAATTTTGCATGTGTATTTTATATTGTTTTTATATTGAGAACATTAACTGAATTGAATTGAACTGAATTTAATTTTTATGGAGTTGATACAGGACCCACCAGGTTTCTGTAGCCAGTGGGTTAAGGTTCAATATTCAGTTTCTTGGTCCACACAAAGTAGTAAATTGTCTTGAGCTCACAATTCACAAATTGAAAGACATCAAACATTACAATAAATATGAATATTTAAATTGCATATCATATAAAAACTTATCATTGTGTTACATGGTACAAGAACAAATTTGACAAGACAACAAATGAAACTTTATAGGCCCAAAACTAAAACTATTAGTATATTGCTCCTAAAATATCAATGAATGTTAAACTCGCATATATACATCTACCCGACAGTTGTACCTATTCATTTGAGAGAGTCCCTAAGTTTCTAAGATCAAGATCTTGACAAATTTTGTGATCCGTATGCCAAGAGAAAACAAGGTTATCCTGGCCCTAGGGTGCTCATACCAAACATTTGACCTGTTTTTGTATTGTTTTACCAATATATTAATTTGCTGTCTATTTCCCATTTTCACCTCGCACAGGACACTGGTGTGGGTATGACCAAGGACGAGTTGATTGCAAACCTCGGTACAATAGCCAGATCAGGCTCAAAGGTAAGAGAGAAACATCTCATCCTCTGTCAATATTTCTATCGGATATGATCCATAAGGATAGTAAATATTTAGTAGAGTGAAACCTGCTCTAGCGACCATGTGAGTATAAAGACCACCATTCTTGCCTTCCTATGGAGAAGTTTGCTAAGTGAATGAACCTGTCTGTAAATACAACATTCTTTGTCACATTGGTGGTCATTTTTGGACAGGTTTGACTTGAAAAACAGAATGCTATATCACTCTGGTGAGGATGGTAGCATTATTGGTACATTTTGGGTGGACTTCTCTTCAACGTTCTTTGACTTAGTGGTCGAGACATTGTTTAATCAACCCTTTTGCTTTGTAATTCTTCAACCAGGGCCCATATTCATAAAAGCCTGCAAGCTTAGTTCCTTGCTAAGTGTATTTTTGATGACGTGGCTAAGAGTTAAATACAAGATCATTTAGTTGATAACTAGGGTTAACTTACTGGGTACCTAAGGCTTACCCAGCTAACTACATGTAGTTGGGGACTATGAAAACTGTTTGTTGCTCAATAAACTATTTCATTTGAAATACACTTAGCAGTAAACTACTTAGCAGGGAACTAAGCAAGCAGGGTTTTTCGATTATATGAGGCCGGGCAGCTCTAAAACATATTTTAGGTATACTAACTTTCTCCTTTTTCTCCACCAGGCATTTCTGAAAGAGCTACATGAGAAGGGGAGTAGTGGTGGGAAAGGCAGCATTATTAATCAATATGGAATGAAAATTATTCAATATTCAAATATGGAGGACAACATTTGGACAAAATCTTATTTGTAAATTTTCTTTTCCTTTAACTAGTCATCTCTGAAGAAAACTTAGGTAAATTATTGTATTTTTTTTCTTCACTAGAAGGAGCTAGAAGAAAAGGGACTGGTGTCTGGAGGTGGGTCTGGAGGCAGCTTAACCCGTTCCCTCCCGAGATTCTGTAATTCCCATAGACTTTGTACATAGCTCACCCGGTTCCCGTAAGCAACAGGTTAATTTATCCATTTGGGGTTGAATACTCTTCAACGTTTATAGTGGAAAGCAGTGTTTAATTGAATGATTTTATGGGTAATTTGTCTTTTCCTTGAACCAGGCATTTCTTAAGGAGCTAGAAGAGAAGGGGGCAGTTTAATTAGTCCATTTTGGTTGAATTCTCTTCAACGTTTACAGTGGAAAGCAATGTTTAATTGAATGATTTTCTTTGTAATTTGTCTTTTCCTTGAACCAGGCATTTCTGAAGGAGCTGGAAGACAAGGGGGCTGGTGGTGGGGACAGCAGCATCATCGGTCAGTTCGGAGTGGGATTTTACTCTGCATTCATGGTTGGAAACAAAGTGGAAGTCTTCACTAAGACACATCAACCGGACGCCAAGGCCTGGTACTGGTCGTCAGACGGGTACGTGATCAAGATTTCAATTATTTTTATCAAAATATCTATAAATGATGTACAGGTGCTTAGCTTATTGGCTATGATGTAATTACTACAGTAATCTGATATTCCTAAGATTCTTAAGAATCGATAGAATTAATCTTTGTAATTTGTAATTTGATGATTTGAAAATCTTCAATATGACAGACACAAAGGCACACCACCCTTATTCTATGATACAATACTGTTTTTTTAAAGATTAGTTGCCGGTGCTTTACAATTTGAAATTTGGCCCACCAAACGTAAATAACATGGATAATAGCACCAGCTTTGTAAAGTACTACTAGAGGACACGTGCCTGTGGCACGTGGTATACAAATCATCACGATCATCATGCACGTACATGGTCTAGCGCCCCCTCCGGACAAAAAATATTTCTAGATCCTTCCAAACCACGACGACAAAATACCAAAAAAAAACGACCACTAAACTGCAAAAAAAAATCAACTTCTGTTTGATGTAATTTGATACCCTTTGACCATTACCTCACTAAAGGTAGTAGCAATCATCACATGAAATGTGAGGGTCATACCTCAAGGCATGGCGATTTGCATAGCCGGACAGACAGACAGACGGAGCCTCCTCTTTTAGTGGTTTCAGTCAATGAAACAGACAGAGTTCCTGACGATAAGATGATGTAAATCATCAACATTTGAACCAAAGTTAATATGGTTGGAAAATTATTACGGTGATAGAACAACGATACAACCTGTCTCATTAATTGTTGTGCTCCACCATTAGCCAGTGTATACAAGTACCCAATGTTATGAATTTTACTTTCGAGATTAAAAGAGGCTGAGGGAGTGCAGAATTAAACAAGATCTATTTTTTGTATAATAAAAACGATGTATGACTAATGGCAGGAAAATTCAGAAGCAGAGAACAAATTTGAGGCTATCATGGGTCGACTAAACCTACTATTATTATGATTTACTCCAATTATTTTACTTCTTCCTTGTATAGATCCAGGCAGTATGATATAGGTGATGCTGAGGGAGTGCAGAAAGGAACCAAGAGCTTAAAAAAAAAGATTTATGACTTTAATGGTGGGTAGAATCAGAAGCAGAGAACATATTTTAGGCTATCTTGAGTAGAGAAACGTACTAATACTATTAGCATTATTTTACTTCTTCCTTGTACAGATCCGGGCAGTACGATATCAGCGAGGCTGAGGGAGTGCAGAAAGGAAGCAAGATCATCATTCACCTCAAGAAGGACTGCTGGAGGTTCGGCATGGAGTCGGATGTGAAAGGTCAGCCAGCAGAACTTCATGTATTTTGTTTTTGTTTTTGTTTTTTGAAGTTTTCTTATTACATTTTTGTAGTTACAGTCAAACCTGTGCAAAGTTACCACCTGAGGGAAACAGGACAAGTAACCACTGCAGACAGGTAACTTCAATAGGCATGTTAGGTAGCAGTGTTTCCCTTAAAAGGGGATAACTTTAAGTGGCCATGAAAGGCAGGTTGGCTGTTAAGACAGCTTTGACTGTTGACGCCTAGCAACGCCTTATTTGCTGTAGAAATCTTTAAAAAGCATACATAATTAAAACAAACCAAATTGTTGGATAAGTCAAATTCATGATAATAGATAGAGAATAAAAAATAAAATATGCAATTATATTTTTGTTCATGGCATATGTCTTGTTTGAGCACAACATCTTGTTAAATCTTATAGTTCGAGATAAATCATACCATGCTTAAGCACAAGAATGGTTGTTTTATCTTAAAGGTGTGATGTAAAATGTAAACTCAATGACTTTTTTGTTGATGGCAGACATCTTGTTGAAGCACAGCAACTTTGTTGGGGTGCCCATCTTCCTGAACGGCAAAATGATCAACACGACGCAAGCTCTCTGGATGGAGGAGCCTCGCCAGGTGACGGAGCAGCACCACACCGAGTTCTACCAGTACCTTACGAAGAACAACTACGATTCTCCACGCTACACGCTCCACTTCAAGGCAGACGCCCCCCTCAACATTCGCAGCTTGTTCTACGTTCCCAGCCGGCCCCCTGCAATGTGGGAGTACAGCCAGCAGGCAGACAGCGGTGTGTCGCTCTACAGTCGCAAGGTTCTGATCCAACACAAGGCCGAGAAGATCCTGCCTAAATGGCTACGATTTGTGACCGGTTAGTAACGGTCATAGTTATTACTTATAACCATGAATGTTTATATGATGATATGGTATGGGGGAGGACATTCAGCAGGCTGAGGAGTTTAGTGATGATGATAGATTGAGTAGTGGGTGGACAAAAGTGGAGTGTTGCTTTACATTCAGAAGGTATCCAGTTAAAAGTTTAGGGGAGATCCTAACAAAGTGACTACAATTTTGGTATCAGTTAGTAGTGGTTTGGTATAAATGGTGGTGAAAGAGATGATGATGATGATGACGACGACGACGATGGTGACAATGACAACGATACCTTCTATTTGTCCCTATATGCTTTATCAAGTAGTGTGATTGTTGTGTCATTATCTGCCTCGTTATCAACAAGAGTTATTTCTATATCATCCTGATGCAAAAGATTTTGTATTTTTGTCTTGCCACTCATTCTTGTAGGTGTTGTGGATAGTGAGGACATCCCTCTGAATCTCAGCAGAGAGCTTCTTCAGGATAGTGCACTTATCAGGTAAAACACTACTTATAATGTAACAATCTTTTGTGTCTGTTTTCCCTGTGCAAATAGGCAAATTTGGTATATGATTTCACATGGTTTCAGCCGGTTTTTTTAACTTTCTTTCAATTCATTTTATTACTGCATACATTTTGACATTTGTTTGTATTGCTGTAAACATTATAACCAATGTTAATAAGTTAAATACTAATCATAAGATGTCTTATGCAATTCCATAGTATGCAGGCTGCCATACATGTATGATGAATGTGGCCTAATTATAAAACTTTATCAAATTTTAAAGATCTATTAATACATTATTGTAGGCATATCGTATGCCCCATGAGGATACTTTCAAATTAAATCACAAATATCTCACAGAAAAGGTCAGCAATTTGAAAAATGCAAACTTGTTTCATGGCTTCTCCAATTAGAAAGGGGAAGACAGTAAGGATCAAGAGAACTAGAAAAGCCGACCAGAGTATTAGTTGGTATGATCGATAAAAGGTTGTGTTCAACTCTTTAAGAAAATTGTGTGCATTAGCAACTTTGGCCCAAGTTATCAATTATGGGAGAGTGGTCTGAAATTTTAAAGGACTTAGTAACATTGTCCAAATCCTCAAAATCCTATTGGAATTCTAGCGGTTCCCTCAAACCTTGTTGTATTTGTATTAACCATAAAAGCATGGGACAGGTTTTGGTTTTTCAAATTTCCCTTTCGGTAAAAAGATATATACGATTGAAGTGTTCAGATGTTAGATTATCCACTGGATCCCCAAAACCATGTACAAAGTGAGTGCAATGATTTAGTGAATATCACTTTACATCTTTGCTCATTACTCAACCATATAACGTCCATTTAACTTTTCACAACAAATATTCACACGACACCCAGTGGACATATCAGATAACAACAATATACATTGTATCAACTACTTGTCACTTTTTGCACATTTCAACAAAGTTACTATCTCCCTTTAAGCTGATGTGAACCATTGATTGGCCTGATGAGAAGTATTTTATAGTTCTTTTTTTGCCAATACTTGAGTTTTATTATTACATCTCACCTTGGGCTACTGTTCAATGTAGAAGATTACCCCCCAAAAATGCTGAAGTTTCATATGGTTTTGGTCGATTTTGACAAAGTTTAAATAAATTCCCCTCAAACTTATATCATTTGTTGGTTACATTTCAGGAAGCTGAAACAAAGTTTAAATAAATTCCCCTCAAACTTATATAATTTGTTGGTTACATTTCAGGAAGCTGCGCACAGTTCTGACCACCAGACTGGTCAAGTTCCTGACCGACCAGGCTAGGAAGGACCCGGCCAAGTATGACAGCTTCAGCACAGAATACAGCCTCTTCCTCAGGGAGGGCATCGTGTCTGCTCAGGAGCAGGCTGAAAAGGTGAAGTCAGGAGAAGTCAAAAACACCCCTATAATGCCACCATAAAAATGTGTCATGATGACAAATTTGTCATAATGACAAAATATTTCTTTGTGAAACACCCTCCTGTGCTCTACCAACTGAGCCAGAAAGCCCTTGTGCTGGTTGATGCCTAGTATGACAGCTTCAGCACTGAATACAATCGTGTCTGCTCAGGAGCAAGTTGAAAAGGTGACGTCAGAAGACTTATTTCAAATTTAATTAAAGGGATCTAGATTGTCCAAATCCACACAATTTATTTAGAACTCTAATGGTTCTCTCTGCAACAAAAAAAAAGTGTTTCCTCAGGATTCAAACCTGAGACCTCTGGATTGCTTGACCAGTGCTCTACCAACTGAGCTAGAAAGTCCTTGTGCTGGTTGATGCCAAGTATGACATAGTGGCATCGTGTCTGCTTAGGAGCAAGCTAAAAAGGTGAAGACAATTTCACAATTTACACGCAATGCACACAAATGTCATAGAGCTGTAATAAACCTGTACTCAAAGAGTTAAAAGGTAAATATTGAGGCAAAGTTTTCTAATATTAAACTAATACAATGTATCTGGTATTTAAGCAATACAAATAAAGACATAGTGATAAAGGAGTGCAAAATTACTACAGTATGAACAATTTACTGTTTTAAGAAGAACTTAAAGGGGTAGTACAGTTTTGGTAAGGCTGAACTTTAGTAACCAAAACCTGCATAGTAACATTACAAACTAATATTTATAACCCCACCATGCTCGAAAGGCATACAAAAATACAAACGACTAAGTAAAAAGCCTGTTATCATTCAAAAAAGCACCATTAAAACACAAGAGGACGCTCTCTAATAAGGCATTGGTTTCAACCATGTGATGTTTTGTTGAAATAATGATTAAATAGAGAGATCATGAACAACTATTTAAAAACCGCTTTTGAAAATTTTTGAAAAAGTGTAATCATTTTTTTATTTTTTTCAAAAAATCATTGTATTTATTTGGGGCCCAAATAAATACGATCCGGATAAATTTATTGATATTTCAGCCATTTCTGAACAGATTTTGACCAAATAAAGTTTATTCTGACATTAAAATTGCATGTTCTTTAAAATTCAACACTCAGTTTTACATTACCTCACGAAAAAATTGTGTTGTGCAGCGCCCTCTCTACCAAAACTGAACTACCCCTTTAAGAATGACCGTTGCAGTTTGAGCCAGCGTTGTGATAGAGAATTAATTCGACCAAAGATGAATTGAGCGAGAAAAGCACTTACGGAAAATGATTACAGATCATTTCATAATGCCAGAAAACTCCTGCTAATGTAATAATATGTATATTTTGTATTTCAGGAAGAGATTGCGAGACTGTTGCGGTTCGAGTCATCGGCCTTCCCCGAGGGACAGCGAACCAGCTTCATGGAGTACGGGGAGAGGATGAAGGGAGGGGAACGCAACATCTACTACATCTGCGCTCCAAGGTGATTCGTCAATCCAAGTGATCTAGTCAGTTAGTTAAAGTCCTTCCCGTGCCAATTTTGGCACATAAGGCGGCGCCTATCTCTGATTCATTAGCCCTAGGCCACACGTCTACTAAATGTAGCGAAAGTTACAGAAGGGCCAGGGCCAGTCCTCTGGTAACTCGTGTGATTAACTTTCCCTTCTCCATTTTATAAATGCCGAGCGCCTGGCTAGAAGGCAGAAGGTACCGTTGTTAAAGTCTTTGGTATGACCCGGTCTTGGGTTATGACCCGGTCTGGGTTCGAACCCTGGACGTCCCGTGCATGAGGCGGACACTCTAACCACTAAGCCACCATTACTCGGTCCAAGTACTTCAGTAACACTGTCAAAATCATCAAAACTTACTTGGAAATTCAGTGGTTCTCACATACCTCATTGTATTCGTATGACCAATAGAAGCATTGAACAGTTTTGGGTTTTTCGAATTTCCCTTTCATTAAAAAGATATTCACGATTAAAGTGTTTGGATTTTTAGTTATCCACTGGAAAGTTATAACTGTGTACAAAGTCAGTGCAATGATTAACGAATATCACTTTGCATTTTCGTTCATTACATTGCCATATAATATTCATAAGATGTGAAATTTCAGACAATACTCAGTCACAGCAATACACATTTTTTCAACGATTCATCACTTTTTGCACATGTCAACAAAGTTAATAGATCCCTTTAACCTGTTTGATTTAGGTATGCCATGCATTCACCATAGACCGCACCCTGAGTATTTGAGTATACATTATATTATATGGGTGCTTTAAAGTTATCCAAATTTACTTCATTACTTCCATTTATTATCGTAGATAAACAAGATAAATTACATCAGATACATTCACTGTTAGACAATGTTCTGACGCGAGTCATATCATTCTTGGAAGAAATTGTCCATGTATATAGTACTGTAAACGTGGTATTATTTGCATTGCATTCATTTTCACGCTAGATTTGGCAAGCACGAATTCTTAAACCCGCAAAAATATATGCGTGATTTTCAGTGGGTATTCTGAGTGTGTGAAGGAGTATACAGTACCTTTTTTTAATTTAATTTTTTTATTTGTAGTGTTCTTTATCCAGGTTAGCCTCTTCAGTGCTCTTTTTGCTCTGTTCTCCCAGAGGGACCTGCATCTAATATTACTATGTACAACTCAGCCATTTGATACACTTCCGCACTATATTGTGCACTCACTCCAGTCCCTGGGGAGCATTCCAGCAGGTGCTACTTTATAGTGCACTCATGCTTTTGACACCCTCAAGCATGCCAAGTGTGTACATGTACATAATGTGTGGCGGGCGAGTGTTTTTACTCTGGTTTCGAGCGCATGTAGTACCTGTCCACATCTAGTGTACATGATGTACTATCGGAGCGCGCAAGATAGTTTTGAGAGATTTAATTTTCTTTCATGTAAAATGTGTTTGTGAATGATGTTTATCTTCTTCTTCTTCTTCTTAATACTGCAAACAAAACTCAGCATGATGCGGATATACAGTTGCAGGCACTTGGTGGGTTTAGGTTTGCGCGCCTAATTGGGGAGCCTGTGGTGGGCCCTCCTAGTGAAATTTAGCATATTCATCTTACTCAAATGTAACATCTCTTGGAAAGGAAAATAAATCAACATTTGCTCAGCACGAAAATGTCTTTTTGTGCTGCCCAGCGCAAAATATTACTTAGTTTACAGTACTTGTTGGTAGCAGTCTTAAAGGGGACCACCAGGCAAAGAACAACACATAATTATATGTTTTGGTACCGTTTTGTGATATCAAATAGATACCCAACATTTTGCAAAAGGTTGTGTAATTTATAAACAAAGCAATTAATTTCCACCACTTGCGGAACCACTACTATTTCCTGGTTCCGTACGGGCCAAACATTTGCGAGTGCGCCAATTCTATTCACGCGTACGTTTGGAGACAATATAATCCCGGACGATTCGTTCGCTCTGAACAAAGTAGTCTTCGTACATGCAGACCCATGAACGCATGCTTTAGAATGGTGATGCGTTTTCCAATTATTTTTTTTTCTTTCTGGAAACAATATTTTTGTGAACTTGTTGGTGAAATGGAATACTAAAGATGTTAGCTTTCATGTATAAGAATATTATTTTTGGGTGATGGTACCCTTTAAAGATAAAATAGTCCTGAATGGGTAAGAATGCATGCTGTGTGTAGATGCTTATGTTGGATTTATCCTAAAGTTTCAAACTTTATTCTATTTATCGGCAGCCGTGAGCTGGCAGAGGGCTCCCCATACTATGAGGCGTTCCGGCGGAAAGACCGCGAGGTGATCTTCTGCTACGACGACTACGACGAGATCACGATGCTGCAGCTGAGAGAGTTTGACCGAAAGCTGCTGCGCTCCGTCGAGAGCGAAATGTCCAGCGACCAGACGGATACGGATCCAACGCATGAGAGTGGTACGTAAGAAATGTATTGATGCAATAACAAATCTCTTTGAATAAAACAAAAAGAAACAAATTAATGCAACAAACAAAACATGGTAGTGGTGGGTTACGATACTTCTTCCACAGAAAAAGATCGTTGATGAAATTTTTAGTCCCAGATACCTCTGCGATTGATGAGAAATTTGCTTGATTTTGCCATCATGAAGTAATTGCAGGGTAATGGCTAGTGATTAGATGGACAATTCAATCATTTTGCCTCTTCAAGTCTTTTGGACAAAATTGAGATAATGATATGCAACATTTATATAGTGCTGAATACAATCTTTCTATGCGCTGAGCAGTGTGAAAAAAGAGGGGAATAAACCAAAGAACAAAAACTTTATGCAGACTTACAAAACTAACTCATTAAATATATTACAATTTAGATTCTTATAAACAAGACACAGCTGAACTGCCAGTATGCAGACCAAATTATACGTAGCATACTAACATGCTTACACTTTGCTTGTAATTTAAAGTCAATGACACAAACATTTTCTTTATAATTTTGTAAAAGTAATCTAATTTGCGTTATACTTCACTTACAGTATGAATTATAAAGAGGGCTCTCAACACTCAAACAAATTTACCAATTGGGTAGGGTTTGGTTGGGATTGGGATAACAGCTAGGCTTAGGATTATGTTAGGATTAAATTGTTAATTTGATTATTAATTATTATTTCAATGTTTTTTTTTATAAATGTCACAATTTTAGGGGAATACCCAGTTGTACAAGTCATGACTTTCACAGGTTATTTCTTGAACACTTTTAATATACGTATATACATTGTATTGTTTTAATTTTTGAATAAATGTGACCGGCTATAGCAAAATCCTGCTCTTGTCGGTAACTCATGTTTTGAAGAAATAGGCCTTTTAAGTTCACATAATGTGTGTAAAAGACTTATGATTGTAAAATTGAAAAAATCCTATCTTCGCCAATTATTGACCAATTTGTTAGAACATAGCATCGAATAAAAGCTTGTGATGAGGCCTTTCTAATGAAAATGAAAATCTACTTTTTGATTTTTACCGACAAGTTCAGGGTCACATATGTATATACATTGTATAATTGTATTGTTTAAATTTTTGAATAATGAATTTGTTTCCTTGTGCTTGTTTCTCTCCAGTGGAGGGCAGTCTGACATCAGATGAGACCGAGTCGCTCATCCAGTACCTGAAGGGCGCCCTCGGGGTCAAAGTTACCGACGTCAAGGTGAGATTGGCTTGTCTCTGGTTTAAAGAGATCTAGTAACATTGTCGAAATCCTAAAAACTTATTTGGAACTCTAGCGGTTCCCTCATACCTTGTTGTATTTGTTGTACCAATCGAAGCATGGGACAGGTTTCGGTTCTTCAAATTTCCCTTTCGTTAAAAAGATATTTATGATTGAAGCATTCAGATTTTTAACTATCCACTGGATAGTCGTAACAAAATGTACAAAAATCAGTGCAATGAGTTTATAGTGAATATCACTTTGCATTTTCCCTCATTACTCGGCCATATAACATCCATTTAACCTGAAATTTTCACACATTACTCTGTGGACATATCAGTTCACATCAATACACATTTGTATCAACCATTCATCACTTTTGGCACATGTCAACAAAGTTACTAGATCCCTTTAAAGGTAGTTTGGAATTGTAAATTAGACGCGATGTGCCATCTTGCAAACACCTTGCGCATGGTGCGAACTACACACTGACTCGGTGTTATGTATTGCGCATGAACTATCCTCGTTTGGAATGTTTGGACTGCCCTATACTATGTATATTGTCGTTATCTCATATGTCCACAGGATATTGTGTGAAAATTTCAAGTCAAATGGACATTGTATGGCCAAGTAATGAGCGAAAATGCAGAGTGATATTCAGTAACTCACTGCACTCACTTTGTACACGGAAGAAAAACTACTCAATACTTCAATCATACATATCTTTGTAACGAAAGGGAAATTTGAAAAACCGAAACCTGTCCCATGATTTTATTGTTAATACGAATACAACAAGGTATAAGGGAACCGCTAGAATTAAAATTTTATTTTGAGGATTTGGACAATGTTACTAAGTCCCTTTAACTTTTTTTATATTTTATTTTTTGAGGACTACTTTTTCACTCCTCAGTGATATTTTTATATTTAATTAATATATAATTTATGTTACCACAGAGTTATAACAAAAAAAACAAATAGAAAATGTAGGATTTTACAATTTTTTAAAAGAAGGAATGTGCGTACAAAAAATGAAAGAGTAATGCAGAAAATTAAAGAGAATATATATTCCCTTGATTTGATGATGTAACTATAGAAAGGAGTTATCTTGTATCTTGTATCTTGTATCCTTTACTGAAGATATAATACTGAACTGATAATACGGTTGTAACAGGCATTCTATATGTACATGTGCTATGTGACGCAAAGATTGGGTCAGAATCCTGCCGTAATCATAATAACAGAGATGTGTGTCACAAGGCACTTCTTGTATTCTTCTCATTTTTATAATAATTTGATAAACAAACAATAGCAACTCTTGAATTTTATTTTCCTTTAAAAATCATGTCCTAGGGGCCACAAAGATTGCGTCAATTCCCTGAGCTGAGATGTGTGCAAATCAAAGTTTTATTTATAGTGACTTTAATTAATTTGCAATTTTGTATTTATCATCAATAATAATTCACTAGGTGACACAGAGATTGGGCCAGTAACCTGCCATGATCACAGTAGCTTTAATAGATGGGTGCACATCATAGTTTTATTGTGACTTTCATGAACTTTTTGGTAATCATAAATAAATGGCAATTCTCGATTTATCATCAACAGTCATGTACTAGGGTTGGGTCAATACCCAGCAATAATCACAGTTGCAGAGATGGATGCTGCGAGCCAATTCTTGTATTCTTTCCATTTTTATTTATCTGAAGCATGGTTTGATTTAGCATGACTTATTAACCATTTGGTTAAAGGGAAAGTTGAGTTTTGGTAGAGAGGGCGCTAGACTACTTAATTGGTTTGTGAGGTAATGAAAAACTGAGTGTAAAATTTGAAAGAGCATAATATTTAAACAATAAAATCATCTTTGTTTGATCAAAATCGGTTCAGAAACGGCTGAAATATCCATAAATATAACAATTTGTAATAAACCTGGGGCCCCGGGTTTATTAGAGAATTTTGAACCAGCCGTTAAAAATTCAAAAAAATGCTTCCTCTTTTCAAAAAGTTACAAAATAGGTATTTAAATAGTTGTTGGTTATTTCTCTATCTAATCACTATTTCAACAAAGCATCACATGCACAATATTTTATTCAAAATGGTTGAAACCGATGAGTGTTTAGAGAGCGCCGTCTTACGTTTTAACGGCTCTTTTTGAATGATAACATGATCTTTACTACGTTATTTGTAATTTTGTGTTCCTTTCTAGTTATAACTATTAGTTTGTAATGTAATGATGCAGGTTTGGGTTACTACAATTCAGTTTCACTAAAACTGTACTCTCCTTACCAGAACTCAACTATCCCTTTAACATTAATAAATAGCAACTCTTGAATGTTATTTTCCATCAACAATCATGTACTAGGTGACACACAGGTTGGGCCAGTACCCTGCCATGATCACAGTAGCAGAGATGGGTGCTGCGAGGCACTTCCTACGCACTGCCATGAAGAACCACTCGGATGCTGAGAAGATGCAGCTACTCCAGCCCACTCTGGAGCTGAACGGAGGGTAAATAAAACAGTTTATGTTGCTATTTTGTTTCGCGGATCCCTGTTCGGGCTTTTTCAGGCTTTTTAAATTGAATGTCAAACATAATAACTAATTTGTCATGTTTTCTGCATCAATCTTGGTGGCATCATTAACCCTATCTTAACTGGGCTATTTGAGACCAGGTTTTTACTGGGGGGGGGGGGTCAATTTGACCCCCCCCTAACATCTCGGAGACCGCTCGTCCGATTCATGCGAAATTTTGCATGGAGGTACATTGAAGTGTTAGCGACGCGTTCATGTTTTCGTTTAATCGATCCAATGTTAAATATGCAAATAATATGCATATTAATTAGCGAAAAACGCTAATTTTATGCAAAAATCCTCTTTTTGTCTGTAAATCACTAAATATTGCTCAGAATATGCTGATTTTGTACATGAATATTCTCTATGACTTAATTAACAGGTTTGGGCCGACGCTCACTTACAAAAGGTCACGTGACTTTAGAACGGTATACCCGGTCGTCGCAAATTTGGTCTCAAAAGTTGCGCAAGACTTCAATGAAAAAACTCATGAAGTCACGCGGCAATATCTGCGCGCGTTGCGGAATTATCGCGCAAAAAGTCGAGGGGGGGGGGTCAAATTGACCCCCCCCCCAGTTAAGATAGGGTTAAACCTTTGTGGTAATTTTATTGCAGATTTAAAATTATTTAATTTGAAAGAAACTAATAAAAAATCATAGCAATTCTCAGCATTTTTTTCAATTAGAAAAAATATGCTGTTTATTTGTGTATGATTATAATCAACCATTCAACAAAATTACAAACACAGAATGGTGCTAAAGCCGAACTCTGACCATTTCTTTTTAGGGTTGGTGTATTTGTAATCTAACCTTTGACCCATTAACTCGGTAAAAAACAGATATGCTGGATTATTTGATGAGTGAAATGAAAATGATTTAAAATGCTCACCATTTTGTACAATATTTGACTACAAACTCGAAGGAAGAAGAAATATTTTCATCAGAAATCATGGCCATCTCATATAATGTATTATGAACTGAATTCTATTTGAAGAAAGTACTGTAGAAACTATTTTACAAAGTCTGCTTTGGGATGTAGCTAAAGGGAAACCAACTGCTGGATTTTTCGCTTGCTGTTACTCAAGCCTCCACACTAACTTGTTTCCTTACTGGCCCGTTCGGGCAAGTAAAATCATAACTTTATAATTTTACTTGCCCGAACAGAAAGCTTACTTCTAGATGAGATTTAAACCTAATGAATTACATTATTCTCTCATATTTGACCAATAATTTAGTTGCCCGATCGGGCAACCAAACTAGGCCATTTATGAAATTTTACTTGCCCAACATCAATTTTTACTTGGCCCGGGCAATAGGGCAAGTGCTTGTGTCGAGCCCTGTGTTACCTGATAAGTGCAGAATTCCTCTCATTTCTAGTCGTATATTTCCTCTTGGGTATCACTAAAAATGAAAATAATCAATGTTTTTAAAACCACTATCAACTTTTTTGACTTGCCACTGGAGGCTGCCATGTTTTCCATCGGTACCGCATGAAACGTCATCTGAGCGTGCACTAACAAAAGTGGGTTATGTAACTATTTTTAAATCTGGTGCTATGTCAGTAGTTACGTTCCCTGCTTTTGTTAGTGCAAGGTCGGATGACGTTTCATATGGTACAGTTGGAAAACATGGCAGCCTCCAGTGGTCAGTCAAAACAGATAATAGTGGTTTCAAATAATATTTCCATTATTAGTGATCTCTAAGAGGAAATATCCGACTAGAAGTGACAGGAATTACGCATTTATCACTCATAGTAGGCAAAAATGCCAGTGTTCGACTCCGCTTTCATGATCGCAAATGAGTATATGAAATGTAAGATAAGAAGATCAGAGCTATTTGAATCGCAAAGTCATGCAAATAAATTTAAACGATTCGTCTTATTCTGTTGTCTTTGCAGCCATCCTTTGGTGAAGAAACTATCCACACTGAAAACATCAGAACCTGAGCTAGCCAAGCTTCTTGCAGAACAGGTAATTATGGTAGAGAAAGAGAAAGGCGCTAGCTAAGTCACTTTTTGTCATTCGGATACAATCAGTTTTAAAGTTAGAAAACCATGTAGAAACCAATTTAGCTCTCTATTATATGTGACCCGCTATAGCAAAACCCGGCACTTGTCGGTAATTCATGTTTTGAAGAAATGAGCATTTTAAGTTCACACAATGTGTGTTAAAGACCTATGATTGTAAAATTGAAACAATCATATCTTCTCCAATTATTGACCAATTAGTTAGAACAAAGCATCAAACGAAAGCTTGTATTGAGGCCTTTCTAATGGTGTGAAAATCTACATTTAGATTTTTACCGACAAGTGCCGGGTTTTGCTATAGCTGGTCACATATTAGCTGTATGTTGCCAAAATTAGACATATTAATTACCTGAAAATGTTGCATCATGTAGAGAGGAGGAACCAATCTACAAGATAGTATGCATAACTTAATTTTGCCAAAATTTGACCTTTTCATGCTCTTCTCACTCCCTTCTCTCTCTCGCCAACGATTTGATTGATTGAATTTGCATTAAATGCCATTTACTTTCATCTTTTAAAATGAAATAATGATGATACATGTATGATTAAGTAGAGGAAGCCATGAAATAATTTAGATAGTCAATATAAAAAAATGTTGCTGGGAGCCAAAACGAAAGATGTTGGGCAATTTGCGATGGATTGTAAGCTATGGCATGTTATTATCCCGATTTGGATAAACGTATGACATTTGGATGATGATATACATACCCGTGAGATCAATTATACTAAAATAAAGCATACAAATATAGGGAGTTTGTACCACTCTAAGGTGATATTCTTTCCAATATTGCAGGAGTTGATTTAAGAATAAAATTACCCCAAGAACCTTTCAGACTACTTCCAATCCCAACTGTCGTGGTATATAGGTTGGGTCCTCCGTCTTAACATATGAGGGTCGTGGGTTTGATTCCCAACCGCAACACTTGCTCCCTTCAGCAAGGCACTTTATCCACATTTGCTGCTCTCAACCCAGGTGTAGAAATGGGTACCTGGCAGGAATTTATTCCTTGAAATGTTTGATGCGCCTAAAGGCAGCTAGGCTAAAGTCAGGGTAATAAAACCCACGTTTGTAATGTTTAGTAGAGTATATCAATTTAGTTAGCTCGAACTATAAGTGATCATTTTTAATCAACTCATTTGTTTTCTTGTTTAGTAGCATTAGAAAAAATGTATATGCCTCAGATGATTAACCTGTTAAAACACTTACCACCTGGCATCTGCTGTGAACATGACATCATTTGAAGCTTGATGATGCAATCACATGCACTGATCAACATTTTTTCTGAAATGTATGTGTACTAGAGAAAACACTCTGGTCATTTCATCTTCTTTTTTTGGGTATCCATCCCAAGTTTTATGACAATGATAGCAGCTGTCCTGGTAGAGGACCTTTTTCCCCTTCTCTTCTCACCTTTTATTTCATTTTTGTTTCCATCTCCAGCTTTACGACAATGGTATGAAAGCAGCTGGACTGGTAGAGGACCCTTTTTTTCCCTTCTTCTTTTCTCCCGTTATTTCATCTTGTTTTTTCCTCTCCAGATTTCCGACAATGGTATGATAGCAACTGTACTGTTAGAGGATCCTTCTCCATTTCTCTTCTCACCTTTTATTTCACTTTAAAAAAAATTGTTTTCCATCTCCAGATTTACGACAATGGTATGATAGCGGCTGGACTGGTGGAGGACCCCCGTCCCATGCTCAACAGGTTGCATGCCTTCATGGAGAAGTCTCTCGACAAGTATTGAAGTGGTTGTTTACCATTCTAATCCTGCCCGATGCCATGGATGTCAAACACTGGATGTGCCAGGGCCTTCTGCAGTTGAGGATATCATTCGCTGCCCGTGGACTCAGAACAATAGCATTCATTTTGAAATGAGATGAAAGAATATTTCATAGTGCATATGACCATTGACAAAAAACAGAACATCTTGAATTGTTATAGGCTTCAATTCTTCACCTCCATGTAAACTTGAATAGGATAACTGATGTATTTTTTTATTTCAGGGAACAAATTAAAATTTATTTTTTGGGGGCTCTTTTATGACTCTTTTTGATATTTTGGGGGCTAATTCGCCCCAAGCCCCCCTTGCATTTTTTTCACTGTTTTATTTGTATACAGTCTTAGAAGTCTCTTTTCTGTATTCAGGCTCTGGTCATGCCTATTCAAATAATTTTCCATACAAATATGAATTATCATGACTCAGATTCCAGGCTCTCAACTTGTAACTTACTGGCATCCCTATAGTATCCCTGTATTAAAAATGAAACCAAACAGGAGGCAGTACAGGGAGTTGGTGGGAACATAGGAACAAATGGTGGGATGTGGACCAAAAATTAATGAGAAATTGAAATATAACATGATTTTCCTTTGGAAACATTTGTGATTTAAAAATAACATTTGTGTAATTTATTTTAGCCTTGCATGGATACAGCATGATCATTATTATTATGAATGAGAAATTGAAATATAACATGATTTTCCTTTTGGAAACATTGGTGATTTAAAAATAACATTTGTGTAATTTATTTTAGCCTTGCATGGATACAGCATGGTCATTATTATTATTATATCCCTCATAAGATCGTTTTACCATTGTATTTGACAAATGATAGTTTTGGACAACACGCGCAATCCCCGCGCAATCACTTGACCGGGCTGTTAGCAAAAAATTAACACTAAAAGTTCGTTACGCGTTCGTCCCATAGATCATGTGTTTAAGCAAAATGCACACGCGATCAAATTTGTGCAGTGCTCTATGGCGCACACGTTCTAGTCACGTGATTGCCATTGCTGGTAAAAACTAACACCCTAGGAAGAAGAACGCCAAGACAGCCAATAAGCACATCCGTGGGAGCGTTAGCACGCATTCATTGCGTATGTGCGCAACTGCCAGCGCGTTGGTGCGCACTCGGTTTTGCGTCTATGTGATTGTATGCGCAAAATAACAATGACTTTAAGCGTATTAGATGCGCCGTGGTTCTGGAGGCTCATACTGGCTTCATTAATGTCGATTGATTTTTATATCAAAATTTACAAGCGATTTTATGAAATATTCAAGAGATTTTCACTTATTTTGCTATAAGCTGAACACAATCACTAATATTGATGAGTGATATAAAACAACTAACGAATGTGCTTGATTGTGATAGGCAATCTATTACCTCGGTGGGCTCAAAATGACTATTACCCTCAGCTACGCTTCGGGTAATAATCATTTTGAGCCCACCTCGGTAATAGATTTGACTATCACAAGAAGCCCATTCGTTAGTTGTATATTATAATTCTTATGTGAAGGTCTAGAAAATGTTTTGCCAGAAGAATGTTCGGAAATTAAGCAAATTATAACAAAATATCATGGAAGTGTATGGTGTAAACTTTGTATGAATAAAATTATGGTGAGATGATATGTTGACTAACAAAAAATACAAAGTGTTTGTGTAGTGTTCATGTGGGGTTACTAGGCTATTTTATATTGATTTAAACAATACAAGGAGGAGAGGCCAAAACTGCATGAACTTATCAAATGTACTTATAGCATAATGTTCTATAAAAGGAGTATAAACAATCCTAAAGTGAAAATTAATAACTAATGACATGCTACCACATAATTATATCCATTTTGTTGTTTGTACCCCCCCCCCCCCCCTATATTGATGAAAAATGTGTTTTCACAACATTTTGAAACAATTAAAGGGATAGTTGAGTTTTGGTATAGAGGGCGCTGCACAAAATAGTTTTTAGTGAGGTAATACAAAACTGAGTGTCAAATTTAAAAGAGCATACAATTTTAATGACAGAATAAACTTTATTTAATCAAAATCGGTTCAGAAACGGCTCAAATATCCATAAATATATCCATTTGTAATTATTGTGGGGCCCCACAATAATTAAATAATTTTGAACCAGCCGTTGAAAAAGAAAAATGCTTACACTTATCAACAATTTACAAAAGATGTTTTTAAATAGTTGTTGATTTCTCTATTTAATCATTAGTTGAACAAAACATCACATGAACAATTTTGAATTAAAAATGGTTGAAACTAATGACTTTTTAGAGAGTGCCCTCTTGAGTTTTAACAGCTCTTTTTGAATGATAACAGGCTTTTTACTTAGTCGTTTGTAATTGTGTATACCTTTTGAGCATGGTGGAGTTATAACTATTAGTTTGTAATGTTATGGTGCAGGTTTTGGTTACTAAAATTCAGTTTGACAAAAACTGTACTCTCTATACCAAAACTGAACTATCCCTTTAATTCAGTTGTGCTATTCTAAGAATTGACATTCATAGGTCTTATAATATCATAATATCTATATTTATGTATTTTTTATGTTCAAGATTTCATGGCTAGCTCGTGAGAGATCTGTACAATATGTTTGACATGCTTCGAAAACATGTTCATTATGCGCTGGAATTATGATTGATAATGATGTCGAAAGTCACACACACCCTTTGTGTCTGAGAGAAAAATAATAAAAGCAATAAATTATGACATTTCATGAATTAATGACAATCATGGACTTTGCATACTACATGTGTTTGTCATTTGATGCGATACTTTTGGTGCACATAAAAGCGGTCTCACACAAGACCGAAAGCTTGCGACATGGTGCGACTCAGATTGCATGTAACTAGTCTCCTGGGCCTGTATTCCATAAACTTTTAAGAAAACTTGCTTACAGTAAGCAAATTGACTAAGAAAAATTGCTTACGTAAGCTAATGTCGTAAGCCGTATTCCATAAACTATAGCATTTTTGCTTATAATAAGCACAAATGCTAAGATTTCTTGCTTATATGTGCTTGTGGAATACAGGCCCAGGGCATGCCCAAAATTGTGAACGTGTTAACAATTTTGAAACAGTGTTATAGTGCCTGGGATCGAGACCTCTCGCACGATGTACCTTGTTCATTGTAATGCCAGAGATCGAATGTTGCAATGTGTTTCATGACATGTAACAGAAAAAGTCTTCCTCGTGGGAACCTGGCTGAATTATAGTCAACATTTAATACATGTAGGTCGATTCCATTAGGACTACAGAAAAATTGCTTTGAATTATGCAAGTTTGTTGTTTGTGTGTGTGTGTGTATGTGTGTGTGGGTGTGTGTGTGTTTGTATATGAGTTTGTGTATGCAGATGTTTGTGCGTGTCTTGTGTGTGTGTGTGTGTTTGTGTGCATGCATATGTTATTTACATAAAATTCACCCGTCTAAACAATGGAGATTCACTTTTGTTGTACTGGGGCAGTATAACATGGGTTTGAAGGATTCCCATCTCCATAAATGCAGCCAAAATGGATCACTTTTGCGGTGGCATAGCCACGAATTCTCTATTCTCCAAGGGGGGCACCAACCTGTGAACGCATTAGCATGAGCTGCTTATATAGGGTGGGGTCCAGGCTAAAAAGCATCAAACATAACAAAAAAGGGGCCTGGGGGGGGGGGGGGGGCCTTGGGTCCAGGAATTTTTTTTTTTTAATTCAGGAAGTAGGTAGATTTTATTCACATTTTACAAAGGCTTCATTAAATGGCAGACGAGAGAGAAAGAGACAGAACACGTAACACAGGATTCATATGGTGATAAGACTATTGTAGCTTACATAAATTAGTGTTCGCAGGAAGTTCATACATCCGCCTTCCAGAAAATGCTCCATTATGATACCATTGTTTCTTCCTTCTCTGGCATCCTACAAATTATAATGATTATCACGTCTGCTCGGCCAGATTAATATTCCGTAATTTTTTATACAATATCTTTCTAAAAATTGAATGCTGGTATTCTTTGAAAATTTTCTCTAAACTGAATTAAGTGCCCAAATCGGCCGGGGTTCAACACACGCGCGACCAAACAAACGCGTAAAAAGGGTACTTTTTGCCGATCATGTCGCGTGACGCGCGTGACGCGTTTAGGGTGTCAAAAAGGCCAAAATCAGAAAAAAAGGGTATGTTTGTGGAGTTAAACAAATACGCGTTTAGGGTATCTTTTTCTCCAAACTTGTTTCCCGGACTTGTCTGGAGTTTGCCGGGGATTTTGTGCGACTTCGAATGATTCCAAGGGATTCCAGATCTCGGGACGGTCCCTTGATCGCGCGATCATATCCCCCCGCCCCCTCCACCATTCCCAGGTCCCCGCTTAACTCTTAAAGTGCCAGGGATTTTAATGCTCTATGGCTATGTGTATTGTAACTCACAAAAATGCGAGCCCGGCACTCAAGGAGTTAAGCTCCGCATGTATCCAGGGCCCAGATATCAGCTGAATATACTGATGGAATTCCTTGTACAAGTTTTTGGACAAATACAAACTCTGAGATACAATCATAATATGAGACACATTTGAAGGGGAGTGTCTAGAATAATATCCCTTGTATCATTGTAACAATATCCCTTGTATCATTGTAACCTCTTTGTTCAGGTTTCACAACAACATTTTGAACCATTTCAAGAACTCAGGATTGTGTGTATGTTTTAATGATGTTCATATTTTTGGTAAATAAATTATTCCAAAATGTTTCAGAAACAAGACATGGTAGTTATCATTTGTTTTTATAGTAACTACACAAATATCTCGAGAGAGCGATCCATTGTAGAAATACCTTGGCGTTGTCACATGCTGTATGAAATTACAATTGGTATTATCAGAAATACAGTCAAACTTGCATAAGTTGAATCTGCTGGTACTGATGAAAACATGAAAAAGCTTTTACTTACAAATTCAACTTATATAACCAAAAAATAAATAAAAAATAGATAATTCAAAATAGAGGCCTTTTGAATATCTTCAACTGAGGCAAAGTTTCAACTTGAGATTGACTGTAGTTCTTATTGACAAGTACATGTACATTAGAGGTTTATTTAAGGTAGACCTTGTTTAGGGTTAAATGTTTAAGGTGGTTAAACATTTCCATTATTATTTTGTAGAGGTTTAATTGAGAGCAATTGACGTAGACCTTGTTAAGGGGTATGTTTTAGGGGTTATACTTGTTTAGGGGGCAAAATTGTCAAAAAAGCACGCGAAAATACTTGAATAGGGTATAAATTTGACCAATGGATACAAACTTGTTTAGGGTGCGTTTGAAAAACCTGTGGTCGCGCGTGTGTACAGCAATATAGTTGAGTGGCCCCACGGGACCTAGGCTGCTTCCCTCGGATGGTCATGTTAATAAGGATAGATCCATAAATAATCATATACATGTTATTACAAGATACTGAACGCATCTGTTTAAAAATGAAAATGTAACAAATTACCAACCAACCGACCGAAACTAGAATTACTGATACATGTACCTGTCATAGCGGATATGGGTGTGAGGTTAGTTCTTTCTTAACCCTCTCAAATACATTCGATCATTTTTTGTTGTGTTTTGTTTATTTTCTGTTTTTTTTAATTTAAAGATAGTGGTGTACATATACTATTCAGAACTTGGAGTTGGTGTTAGTTCCTGTGAACGATTATGCGAAACACAACCAATCGACACATCCCGGAAGAGCTCTTACCATGAATATGGGAGAGAACAAACAAACAAACTCACTAAAGTCATGTAGTCACTTAACGATTCTTTCCTGTTAATATTTAACGATCGGATCAGCAACAATAAGTCGCATTGCTTGATTATTTAGGCAGTATTGATTTAGTTTCTATAATTATATTTTACATAATTATACGCGCGTGTGTCGGGGGCGGGCAGAGGCATAGCTAGATTGGTCGGCCTGATTTAGGTGGGTAGAAGGGGGGGGGGGGGGGGGGGGGCACACTCTATGGCCCGGATTCACAAAGGAGGTTTGTAGGAGGTTTGTACAAACCATGGTTTATCCATGGTCTACATCTATGGAGTGCCATTTGTAAACTGATGGAGAAAGAATGTAAACTCCTTACTTGTTAACAATGTTGATGGTACACATTTACAAAATGCACCAAATAAATGTTTGTCTTCTCACATGGTGAAATTTGCTGGTTAGCAAGCACTAACAGTCATATCATTAAAAATTATAAATTGTTGTACTTGTATACGAGCAGCACTCCATATGATGTAGATGGATAAACCATGGTTTGTACAAACCTCCTACAAACCTGCTTTGTGAATCCGGGCCTATGTATTTCCTTACAAGGGATAAGGGATTTCCCCCTTATATATGTTTATATTGTTTTTACACAATTATTGGGGAGGAGGGGGGGGGGGGGCATGACCCCGCCTCCCGTATAGCTATATATGCCACCGAGGCGGGGCTAGGAAGGCTGCAACACTCATTCCTATAGTTTTGAAAACATTGTCATCCGGGCTAAATTACGTCACATTTATGAAACAAAATCAGCGCATTTTTTAGTTGCTCCATTTTCTTGTTAGAGAGGAAGGCTGTTATTCTGGTAAACAACTTCAGCCCCTGTAACATAGTTCATTGGCTATTGGTGCACAATTCATAGAAAGACAATAGACTGTTTACTATTTGTCGTTGAATATATAGCCGTGTCTTTGTAAATAGTTCATCATCACTTATTCATGAATTCAACTACACCCCTAAAATTTATATCAGTATCATTGTTCTTCAGCTTAGTGAATAGTTAAGTTCCCATTAACGACAGTATACTTGGGCAGATAATGTAGTTAATTTATGTAGGCAACTTTCGATAAGTTCACAGATGTATCATACATGAAGTTTTTTTTGTTTGGGGGGTGCAATAAAGTGGTAAATATATCATAATAGGGGCAGCTTGAGCCAAACGTAAACTTCAAATCAAGTACCTATTCTGTAGTTTGTTCTTCTCTAGGGGTACATAGGAGGAGGAAGAGGGGACAACAACCTCACAGACAGACGGAGGGGAGGGGGGGGGGGGGGGGGGGGGGGAATAAATGCACACTTAGTTCCCGCTACTGCTTTCGATAAGTAATACTAGGAAGCATATATAAATTGCCTATTTGCGAACATGGCAGTGTCTCTTAGATCAATTGTTGCAGTTTGGGAAATAACTGTCCCCCCAAAAAATCAGTATTCTTAGATCTTTAGAAAGTGTTATGAAAAAAGGTGTTTTTGTTGACCTCGATTTCTTTGGCTCATTGTGTTTCATTTTGTTTAATAGATTATATTTTCTTTCTCGGCTGTCTATCTTGTCTTTCTAGTTTCATTACATGTTATTATTATCCTCTTTTATTTTACATTAAATTTTGTCACATGTTATATAAAACAACAGTTTATAAATCAATGTGTACAGATTATAAGACACTTTTTTAAAATAATTATTTTAGTTTCATTTTTGCTTCATCATATAAAGAGTTTTACAATTAGAATGCGGTGATGCATTGCCCAATAGCTAACATAGTTTCAGTATCACAATTATTGAATACCCTGTCCTTTTATCATACCAGGGACCTGGTGTTGAGAGAAAATCCACAATTGTACCAATCTCCAAACAAGTGGTTAACGAAAGTCTCGATCATTGCGCAACACGATAGAATCCGAGAGTAGAAATGAGACTGGTATTGCAAAGTTAGTTTACAATTACTATGTCTACTTGTTAATGTTTATTTTATTTGTTTCAAATAGAAAACAAAAATGATTATTATATTTTTAAAAAGCCTACAAACCCTACTCCGGGAAAAGAAAGAAGGCGTGAAATGGAGATTAGGGAAGGAGAAGGAGAAGGAGAAGGAGAAGGAGAAGAAGGAGAAGAAGTAGAAGGAGAAGGAGAAGGAGAAGGAGAAGGGGAAGGGGAAGAAGGAGAAGAAGAAGGAGAAGGAGAAGGAGAAGGAGAAGGAGAAGAAGGAGAAGGAGAAGGAGAAGGAGAAGGAGAAGGAGAAGGAGAAGGAGAAGGAGAAGGAGAAGGAGAAGGAGAAGGAGAAGGAGAAGGAGAAGGAGAAGGAGAAGGAGAAGGAGAAGGAGAAGGAGAAGAAGAAGGAGAAGGAGAAGGAGAAGGAGAAGGAGAAGGAGGAGGAGGAGGAGACGGAGACGGAGAAGGAGGAGGAGAAGGAGAAGGAGAAGGAGAAGGAGAAAGAGAAGGAGAAGGAGAATGAGAAGGAGAAGGAGGAAAAGGAGAAGGAGGAGGAGAAGGAGAAGGAGAAGGAGGAGATGGAGGAGGAGAAAGAGAAGGAGATGAAAACGGATAATGAGGAGGAGGAGGAGAAAGAGGAGGAGAAGGAGAGGGGGAAGGAGGAGAAGGAGGAAGAGGAGGGGGATTAGGAGTAGAGGGACATACATGACAGCAAGGAAGAGGTTGATGAATAGGACGAGGAGGAAATGAAGAGCAGGAGGGGAGAAGATGATGAATATTTGGACCACAAGATATAGGAAAGAGGACATAAGAGAAACGGAGAATGAGGTGGTTTATATATTATTGCTAAATATACCGTTACGTTTTATGGGTTTTCACTTTTTCAAAATTGTAATCTTGATTTCACAAAATCAATCTTCGTGGTAACTTTATGTACTGTGAGAGAATTTCTACTTCTTTTTTGCCCCTTTAAAAAAAAACGAAGATCCATGTCCCATCCTTCATCACAAACAACAATCATCACAAATATTATCAATCACCAACATTGAATGTATGTTTATTATCTATCTAGCCATCCATCCATCCATCAATCTATCTTTCAAGTCATCAGCCCATCAAACCATTCATCCATTAACAAATCCACTAATCCATATATTCTTCCAATTAATATCCTATTTTCAACCTATATTTTTGAAATCTCTAAAAGGCATTAAAGTGATCTATTAACTTTGTGAAAATTCAATCAAAATCACGTGGAGCTTTCTCACTTCTCTTGTACCTTGTTGTTCAGCTTATGGTAACAGAATAATGAAATGGGTTTGATTTTTTCAAATGTCTCCCTAATTATGGAGATATAAAGATTTAATTTAAAAGCGTCTGTAGACGCTTTTGACCGTAGTCAAGAGTATACTTCACGCGAGGGATCAGGATAAAATCATATACTCTTCTTTTTTTTTTACTAGGGTCAATATTCCTTTCCTTAATTATCATTCTCAAACATCTTCCAATGATATGGGTATATGTTTGAACTCTCAAATATCAATTTTTTTTGGGGGAAAAAGTTTATGGATCACTTTAACCTCATTCTAATTGCTTAAAAAATGACGATATATGAAATGTAAAGATTACATGTTTATGACATTTATTAGTACATATATTCCATAATGATATATAACCTTTTTTTTTCTTACATGAACTATCAACACAATTGAATCACCATACAGGACTGTACGTATCTAGATTCTAGAACATCCTATCGATATAGGTTCGAGCCTTCATTATCCTAGTTATTTCTGAACTAAATATTGGAATAAAACTACAGAAAAGGTTTCCCTTCTGTATGGAAAAACCAATAATGTCACTTCTACTATTCAACGTTTCACTAAATAGTACACAATAATTAAACACAACTCACCTTGTTTTACACTTTGCACATGCTTGAATTAAATCACAAAAGTCATGGAATGATCAATATTAAATAATCAAACATGCATCCTGCAGCCACATGTATATTTTCTCATTCTAAAAATAAGAATAAGAAAATAACAGCGTGCAAATAATATTTGTCAGGATACATGAAATCTACCATCATATTAAAGCAACCTAATCGAGTAAAATTACATGTACATGAAATGAATGACATATTTATATTACGGTACATACAACCAGAAAGTTGAGTTTTAAACTGGTTTGAATTTAAGAAATACAGAAGGGCGCTTAGTTTGTTTACAGTTTGAACGAGTGTAAAATACTTTAGAGTATATTTTTCAAAATGTGCACAAGACGTGTGGATATAATTTCAAATAACATGCAAATTTATACCCAAAGTGCAAAACTGCAAAGTCGTATTGAAATTTTCACCTAATTTCTTAGGAATAGAACAAACCATGATGGCAGTGGTTTTTTGCCGTTAATCATAAATGAGAAAAAAAAGCGAAAAATGCATATTTATGTTTAGGACTATGAGCACTTTAAATATCAAATTAAAAATACTGAATTTGTGAGGGTAGAGTATAAAATGATTACCTCACATCTTGGCAAAATGTCAAATTAAATTATGCTTCATCTGACCAATGTATGTGAGAATATCAATATTTACAGATGCAATTTAACTTTTGATTATTCCCAACTCATATTCAGCACACTTCATGTGAGATGAATTCCCCAGAATGAAATCTTAGCAGTTGTCTACATGATTTTGCATCATCTTGAGTAAATGCTTTGAAGTCTGCTATATATACATCATACATGTCCAACTATTGCATATAAACTTGTAAACCCAAAGTAAAACAAAAATGTTTCTCTTTCTGCAAGCTATTTACTAGTCTTCTTACGATCCAGTATGCAATTAGTGACATTTTGTATTTGACTGCAAAATTAAAAAAACAACACCTCCGTAGTATGTAACATATGACAGAAAGACATAACTGTGTTGATCATTTTACTACAGTACATGTACATGTATGTTGAACATACTACATGTTCAACATTACAAATGTATCTCTAAAACTTAGATATTCATAACTCCAAAAGGGTATCACAATACAGGAAAATGAAATGCAAACATAGGTACATGTGTGTACTAGTTATATATCATGAACGCAATTTGGCAACTTTGTTCTACACACTGTGCATAATAAGGTTATTAGATTTGTTTGTGTTTAATGCTGAATTGTTGAGGATATTATGCATCATCACACAACTATTACAGTGCTCACTAAATCCTGCAAGTGTTTTTTTTCTCTTCCAGATCACGATCTAGTTGTGTTCACAGAATAGCTTATGCATACAAATGACCAGTCCCTTCAAATATAATTCTAATCTACATGTAAACACATGCAATGACATATTACTGGCTCGATTTTGCACACATTTTAATTACAGGTAGGTAGAGTAAGCAATTAATTTATCTCGTAGCTTCATAACACTTTGAACTCATGGGATTTTATGGGTATATTTAATATGCGTTACGTGCATAATTGAGCTATGTAAAAAAAGAACACAATTTTGTTTTCAATATCATTTTGAAGACTGAAAAATGTACAATGTATTCAAAAACCTGTGCACCGTACAGCCACATGCATTTTTACCGTCATTCCAATATACATACATGAAGATCACTAATGGGATTCCGTTACACTGGAAATATAGAGATTCTATGACAAATACTCCACTGTACACTCTGACAAACTACAACACAAATGTGTTTCAAAACATCCAAAATAATGAGGAAAAAACGAATGGAAATGAAAGAAAATTCACAATTTAAGACCTGAACTACAGGAAATCATTTTTCAAGTAATAATACAATTTGCAGGGTCACGGCATATATATCAACCTCAAAAGATGGAAGAATATTTTCCTAACTTGTTCTATGTTTTATCTTTTCTGTATGGGGTACCGAGTTGTTATCCTGTATGTCACATGTTCTTTACTGTTTGAATAAACCAAATGTATATAACCCTGTGCATAAAAAACGTAGTAAGACAGTGCATACCATTATTCCTAACACCTTCAAACAAATATTGCTACCAGCGTTCGTAGTTTATCAATGAAACAAATTTGCATAAGAACCATGGGTCTACTCTGTCCTAAAACCCCGACACCAAATTTTACAAAAAAAAAAAAATCTATACAAAAATTAGGAACTGCCCAAGCAAAATCTGATGGCATGAACAAAATAATAAGATGCCAATTATAATATCAAGCCTTCTTTGCAATTATATAAATACCCCCCACAAAAATTGTACCTGTTTTTTTTTTTTATTAGCTTTATATATCATCGCAACAAAGCAAAAAATTAAAGTTATAGCACAAATGCCCACGGTGCTTCCTGGTTTGATACAGCATATCACTATGAGACCGTCTATTAATTTGGTAACCTGTACTAGCATCATATGGCAGGAGGTCAATAGAGAGACAAAGGGGTTGCAACAATCATAGTGATATATATATATATCATTATATATCTATATCTGCTGGCCATACAAACACTAGCTGGACAATGGAGGTGCGATGGTCACTGGTCGGCCATCGGCTCTACTTGGTTGACAACACCAGAGCAACGATCAGACCGTATAGACCTAGAACTTCCGCAAAGATGAGGATGATGATCATTCCCACGAAAAGCCTAGGTTGTTGTGCCGTACCCCTCACGCCCGCGTCGCCGACAATTCCGATTGCGAAGCCGGCCGCAAGACCGCTGAGACCGACGCTGAGACCAGCACCCAGATGCATGAAGCTCCTGGGAAGGGGACAAGAATGAGATTCAATAATTAATGCAACTTAGAAGAAAATACAGTCAAACCTGTCTTAGTGGCCACCTGTCTATAGCAGCCAACCTGCCTATAGGGGCCACCAAAAGTGATCCCTTGCAGAGAAAATCAATGTTATGGAACCTGTCCATAAGGGTCACCTGCCTACAGTGGCCACTTTTTGTGTTTCTCTTGGATGGTCACTATACACAGGTATGACTGTATAACAGATCGAACTAGAATCTATACGTACAGCCAAACCTGTCCAAGCGGCCACCTCTCTATAGCAACCACTTGTCCTAGGTAACAAATACAAATTAATTCTTGCAAAGAATAATTAGAGCTAGATGTAATTCTATAGAATTATAGTACACCAAAGCATCAACACATTTGAACAACTGGATACAAATCATATATTACAAGTTTAGATTAATTTCATAAACGTTCAGTCAAAAGTTAGAGTCGCGTTATTGCATTTATATCTCTAGCCTTCCCTTTATTCCAACTAAAGTATTTTACATAAGAAGTTTCTTTTCAAGTTGCGATTGTTTACGTTGGAAAATTGGTACAAAATAATGCATATTGTCATAATCATGAACAATTGAAAATACTTCAGTTACAAAGTAAAAGAAAACCTTTTTCACTATATAAGAAATAGATCTGCATACTATTTGGGTAGGTACACGTGAGGTAAATTAATTGCTCACTTGTATAACGTGTAACCAGTTGCGGGGATTCCGTTAGCGATGACAGCCGCGACTACCAGACCGTAGATACCGACGATACCAGCCATGACGACGGGGATGATGGACTTCATGATGAGCTCCGGCCTCATCACGCTCATGGCGGCCACTCCGGTTCCACTCTTGGCTGTGCCATAGGCAGCACCCAGGGCTGCACAAATACAAGAAAATCAAGAAATTAGTCTAAAATATTAAAGATTAATGTCATTTTTAACTATCGATCAAGACATGAAATTTTTATAATCACTGGCCCGATGGTCGGAGGCATCAAAATAAGCTCTGTGCCACTTTGATGTTTTTCGTTGTTTGGTGCCGACCAACCAAACATGATTACGGTCCATCAACATTTCACTTGCCTGTCTGGGCTAACAGGGACAATATTATTTGTAGCATTTCACTCTTAGTTATGATGTGCATATTATCTGGTAACACTACACTCCTGTTCCACTCTTGGTAGTGTTAGATGTAAATTTTCTTACACAAAAGAAATTAAGAAAATAAGAAAATTGCATTTACACATAACTAACATTCATCCATTTGACTCTTCTGCAAGGGCTCTTCTAATCATTATTTGTTATTTCTTTTGTTTGGGGGGGGGGGGGGGGGGGGTGTACATGTCAATCACCATGCACCCTTCGTACCCTTTCCTCATCATTTGACAACTATATTGTTCACAATGAGACGACTTACTATGTTTTCAAAGAACTATACAGTCTCGTCTCCAGTCAACATTGACATGAAGGTGTTGGGGAACTACATGTACAGTAGAATGTAATATGAAACACCTTCAGAGTCAGACAAAGAAACAAAGTACAAAGAACTGGTCTTCGCACATTATTATTAGTAACGAGTTCTCCAGTTCTTACTTATCCGAGTAACTTTGCATGTTTCCTCTATTAAATGCACTAGAAGAAATTTGCATCATGTACAAGTATGCCAACCCAATAAAGTACATGGTTCCTAGTATGTATGTAATAGGAAGCTATATGACTAGAAGTATTTTGTATGCATCATTTGACCTACAGTACATAATTTATCAAGACTATTTGCAAAGTAAATTTCACTTAACTATTGAATATATTGATTTTACTATTTTTACATGAAATGTGTGTACTCTTTATTAAGTCGCAGCATGCACGCAACAAACTACATTGTAGCTTTGATGTTGAATTTACAAAAGACCATTCAACCAGTACTTAAAGGGGACCACCAGGCAAAGAACAACACATAATTATGTTTTGGTACCGTTTTGTGATATCAAATAGATACCCAACATTTTGCAGAGGGTTGTGTAATTCATAAACAAAGCAATTAATTTCCACCACTTACGGAACCACTACTATTTCCTGGTTCCGTACGGGCCAATCATTTGCGAGTGCGCCAATGCTATTCACGCGTACGTTTGGAGACAATAGAATCCCGGGCGATTCATTCGCTCTGGACAAAGTAGTCTTGTACATGCAGATCCATGAACGCATGCTTTAGAATGGTGATGCGTTTTCCAATTTTTTTTTTTTTTTTTTTTCTGGAAACATATTTTTGTGAACTTGTTGATGGAATGGAATACTAAAGATGTTACCTTTCATATATATAAGAATATTAGTTTTGGGTGGTGGTACCCTTTAACTGGAGCAATGACCCTGCAGGCCTACATTTATCACAAGTTAACCCATTCCCTATTGGTTGTTCGCAACCCCCATATAGAGTTAATAATAGAGCAAATAAGGTGTAGCAATGTGTTAAAAAACAGAAGCAACGTGGGACAGGGGTTCAATGTCCAAGTACATTGTAGTTAACACATTCCTATAGGCAATGGGTTAACAACAGTAGCAACATGTGACAGGGGTTCAATGTCCAGACTCCAAGTACATAGGGGTCTCGTGACACAGCCATGGTAAACAAGAACAAATGGGTGATATAACTGCAACAGATGCTGTTACAAAGCAAAATTAGGCACATGATCAGATAGAAAAACAACAAAATAAAATTTTATCTTCCCTCTGCTCTTGAAATACTAAGATTAGGCTTTTAAGATAAAACTGGAGAACATGTATGGGTTATATATTAATATTATTCTTCATATTTTGTAAAGGTCAGATATATATAACCCCAAAATAATATATGAGATTTAATTGGGAAAATGTATAACCCTGTACACTGGTATACATCCTAAATGATTTTTTTTCTTTCTTTGAATATCATTAAGTGAACTGTTACATTGTGATTTAGTAATCTTTCAAGTGCTATGTAATTCTGGTGAATGTAAAGGCTTGATCATGTGATAAAGACAAGGATTGTATCACACTATAGCCCCGTTGCAGAAAGAGATACAATAGATTGTAAGTTACAATTAATTGTAAGCCAGATCACGTGTTCTAAATGTGCATATCTGATTTGTTGAAATGCATAAATTTTCTGACTTACATGTACATCAATTGTAACTTACAATCGATTGTATCTCTTTCTGCAAAGGGGAGCCCTACATGTATGTCTATATTTGATAGGAGGTGATTCAAATTAGATTCTACTTCAATTTCTTGTATATCTACTGATTCTACTCTCAAAAACATCCTTTTCCTTTTTATAATAAACCATTCAAGAGAAAATGCACAATTCACACCAAGATTCCTCCATATGGAATTGGAAATATGTAAATTGATGCTCAATGATTGTTGTTAAAATTTTGTTTATAATTGAAGATGGATTTAAATTTACACATAAAATGCAGATGTTCATGCATGTAAGGTCGTAGCAAGTGGCTCATCAAATGCTCGTTAATATGTGTGTACTGTGTACTATCTGCATGTATAAATGGATGAATGGTCTTTGCCATTTGCCATTCCAATACGCCAAATTTGTGTGCCGATGCAGTCGCTTTTAGAGTATGCACACGGTTACATGCATTGCAGGCCCGCTTCATCACAGCACAGCGCACATCAATGGGATTATATACATGGAGGGGTGTGTACTGCATAGGCTTCTAATACAGAGTGCTGACATGACGTGTATGTGAATGGGTGTGTGCAGTACTCATCAGCTGGGAGGTGGTTCCGATCCACACTGTTATCTATTGGTGCGCTCATCTCAGAACACACACACACAAATTGTGAGCATGGGTACATGTACATGCATGTATGTCATCAGTTGCTGTCTGTGTGTATGTGTGACTATGTGTATAGTGTGCTTGTGTGTATGTGCATGCGTGTGTGTGTGTGTGTGTGTGTGTGTGTGTGTGTGTGCTTATGTGTGTATGTGTGCTTGTGTGTATGTGCGAGTGTATGTGCGCATGAGTGTGTGTCTGTGTGTGTGTGCTATGTGTGTACATTTGGGTTGTACTTGTGTATACTTGCCTGTCCTTGCACGTGTTTGTTAGCGTGTTTTGTTGTGTGTGTGTGTGTGTGTTTGTTTAAGTGTGTTCGTGTGTGTTTGTTTTATTGTACATGCATGTCTGTGTCTTTGTACATCTACATGCACTACTAGTATGTAATACAGATGTGGATTTAATTTTATTGATTATAAAATGCAAATCTCCCAAGCGCTAAAGCTGATCATCTTGTTACTAACTGGACCAATGAATTTCAATCAGGTGGTCTTATATGCACATGGACTGGGTCACTAGAAATTAGCATAATTACTGCCGTCAATGAAGATGAGTTAAAAGAAGACGGGCAATTAATATTCATTGTACTCCATGGAGGGGGGGGGGGGGGGGTATAGAAACTAATGTACATGTATGAAGAAAGACATGTAGGATATATAATCGTTTGAATAGTAGCACTAGCAGGTGTACAATGTACATTACAATGTACATGCAGATTGAAATTATGAGTTTGTACATTTTGACATCAGTTTGGATGGTCATAAGATATTAGCCAATATTTACTTGCCAAAAAAAGATTTTAAATTTTTTTTGATATTGCTACCAAGGACACTGGTAGGAAATTCATGTAAAATAAAGAAATGATCACAAACAAAACTGCTAAGGGGTGTAAGTCAAAGTAGATGTCGCTCTTTTACAAATATTTAATATTTCTTGTCACTTTCTTTTATGCTTTAATTTTTTTTTTTTATTTAGCAAAATCAAAGGGAAATCACTAACCATATGTATACATGTAATTAGGTATTATTTATAAAGTAAGGTACATGGAGGTTCACTGTAAACTTCAGTCTTCATGTACATGTTAACTGTAATCTAGTATTACATGTAGAATGATAAAGTACAGTATGTAGAAGTACATGTACATGTATACAAAACGTGAACTCATCGTCAGTAAAGAGCCACTATTCAATACAAAAACAGACTATTACTTCAACCAACGTATGGCTGCTTAACATGCTTGATAGAAAGACGTCTTTGGAGGCACTTAATAAATGTGACCATACCACACAACCAGGGCCGGGAGACTTGTTCTGCGTGACTAACAAAGCATGCTGCATTTCCACTTTGATGGCATGACAGACACTGCTAGACAAATTAAGTTTCCATCCCGAGTGAAGCAATTTACGGCCAATGTTGCTGGCATGTTGATAAAATAGGTTTAGAACTTATGCAGGCATGTGGCTGTAGTACGAGTAGTGTAGAGGTTGAGGGGTATTTTTCTTTTTTGTACATGTTGGGTTACAACACATAATGATGTACATTTAAATAAGTAATCCATCAGTAAGTACTGGTATATAATCCAACTGAAAAGAATATGACCAGGGCCCCGTTGCAGAAAGAGATAAAATCGATTGTAAGTTGCAATTAATCGTAAGTCAGATCACGTGTTCTAGATATGCGTATCTGATTGGTTGAAACGCATAGATTTTCTGACTTACGATCAATCGTAACTTACAATCGATTGTATCTCTTTCTGCAACGGGGCCCAGGTTTGATAAGGTCATTTATCAGACATGATACTCGATTAACCCATTCCCTACTTCTACTAGATTTTCCAGTTCCCAATACAGAGCCCACCAGGTTCCCAGGCATAGGTAATGGGTAATAGTGACACATGCCAAAAATCATGTATGGTCATGTACATGTATGTATACACCTTACAAATAATTGTACATGCACATTTGAGCTCCACAGTACATTGTATTTGATATTGAATTCATACTATGATTTCAGATCATTTCAAAGCTTCATGTAGATGACTTGAATTAGAAGGAATGTATTAACCTGGTCCCTTTGAGATTCTGAAATCTCCATATACTTTGTACACAACCCACCCGGTTCCCGAAGTCAAGGGGTTTAATGGCATACATTGTACATGAACTGTCTCAATTTAATTACCTGAAGAAAATCAAACTTTTTAATTCTGTAAGCAATCTTTGATCATTTAGGAATAAATTATATCAAATATCAATATCTATGTGCTTTATCACACAACCAGGATGTTGTGTGGCCCCTGTTCACATTGTGTACAAAGACCAGGGAAAAACAATCATAACCATTTTGAGGGACATTTCAAGCTGATCTGCATGAAAATAGCTCTTTAGAATTTGATTTAAATTAAACTTTATTAAATGCAAATGAATTAAAGGGCTCCCTACAAACTGTATATGATTTTTGGTGGTTTTTCTTTTGAGGCATTTTGGGGGCTACGTAAAATCGTAAATCACCCTGTGAAACCCAGTGTGTTTCTTCACTGACAAAGAAGACAATTCACTATTAAATTCCACTCATTGCAAAACCATGGATCAGGGAAGTTTGGGTGATAACAAAAGTACATAGATATGTCACAACTTCCCTGGAGTCATTTCTGTTTCCTGTTCTGTACATGTACATGAGTTTGGTGGTTTTGCTACCTACCTCCTCATGCTTCTGCACTGTGAACCCTTTCAGTACCGAACCACACAAATACTATCGACAATGCTCGAAATTAACTTTTTTTGCTGGTGGCCCGGTCGGGCCAGTAAAATTAGTATTTTTCCAAATTTGGTGGCCCGAAACCAAAAACTACTGGCTCGAAAAAAAATAAGGAAAAACAAAAGTAAAATGAATACAATAACCATATGAATAGTTTCAGGGTACTAGGCAATACTTTTTATTTTTAATTCCCCTTTGTTTCATTGTAAGATGAATTAAATAAACATGAATTAGGATAAATGTGTGTGTGTCATGTCTTTTTACTCATTGTCTTCATCAACAAATCACAGCGATTGAATACACACGAGTGACAATTTCACTTCCAGTCATACATAGTCGGGGTCTAGGTGACAAAACAAAAATAGTAGAAAAAGAGAAAATTCAATTTGACCAAAAAATTCTGTGCAGTGTTGTCTGAACACCTTAGACAAAAGACATATTTTAAAATTGTGATATAAAGTAGTAATATATGAATATTCATGAGCAGCATATATGAATATTCATGATGCTCATTAGATATGCAAAATACGCAAAATAACTGAAATTACTAACAACGATTTTGAATATGAAACTTTTTTTATAACTGGTTAGAAAATGAGTACTGCTGCTCAAGAATGTATGAATATTCATTAGCAGCAGTGTTACTTGCTCAATTAACTTGAAACTTTTTAACTAACTAAGTTGCTGAATGCTACATTTAAAAGCAAGCTCTTGTCATGCCCTAGACAGGACTTAACATGACTACAGGGTATCTATTTAAAAAAAAAAAAAAAAAAAAAAAAAAAAAAAAAAAAAAGGTTTTATTTATTTTTTTTTTGCTGGCCCGATCGGGCCACCAAACTTTGAAATATGAGTTTTTTACTGGCCCGACAGCAATTTTTGGTGGCCCCGGGCTATCGGGCCTATGCTAATTTCGAGCATTGCTATCGAGATACACTCGGATATTACACACTTCTTGGACCGAGTGGGTGAATGGGACTGACAATATTATCAAACAGGTCGTGTTCCTGATCAAAGCCTGGGTTTAACAGGTCAATCAAAAAGGGTGGCAAAATTCAGGGAAGAAAGTTATTCTCTACGAAAGATGATTTAAAAAACAATTCTCTCTAAAAATGGCCAATCATGTGATTGTCATTTGTTTAGTTTACATTTGTAAATTGCTCACTTAGCTGAATACTGTACCCTTGAATTAAGAATATATCTTGGCCATTATACTCTAGGTATAATGCTGTTATTTTGGCACATAACATTCTGCGCTCGTCAACACAAAAAGACATTCACCGGTTTTTACATTCACCGGTTTTTACATTCACCCTGAGCAAGTGTTCATTCATTTTCCCTTTGGAAGAGGAACATACATGTAATGTAAACACCATTCACAAACACATTTTACATGCAAGGAAATTGACTTTCTCACCTATAATGCGCGCTCTGATGCTAGTATTTGCCCTAGATGTAGATATATATGCTCAAAACCACACTTCATACACTTGCAAGATTTGTCAAATTATAGTGGCCCAAAACCTACATGTACATCTGGTGGACCCAAAGTCCAAACAAAGAAAAACATCACGAGTTCCCCAAGTTATATTTAGTTGCCCATTTGGGCCAGTGCAATCAATCATCAACAAAATTTGGTGGCCCAAAGGCCAAAGCAAATTCTTAATGGCCCTAGGCCAGGGGCCTGTGATCATTTTGAACATTGCTAGAAATACACCTAAGGAAAATTCTGAGATTTGGTTGCTTCTGAGATTTGCTTCTGAGATTTGCTTCTGAGATTTGGCTGCTTCTTGTACTGTGGTCTGTTATTCTCAACATTTTTTAAAAAGTAGCTGGGAATGCACTTTAGCAGAGCATAATTTGCATTTTGCTCAACAACATAACATATTACACAACAATAAGCAGTAGCACCCTCAAAATGATTTTCATTTTGTACAGCCATACATTTTTACATCACAATCCAGACAAGACAGCACATGTAATGTACATGCACCAACATTATCTAATTGTATTGTAATAAAACAACAATAAGTGCCAATTTAGCGCCATCAGACAACATGTAAACATATATATGCACCAACATTATCAAATTGTATTGTAACACAAAAAAACAGAATAAGTGCCAATTTAGCGCCACCATACAACATGTACACACCAACATTATCTAATTGTATTGTAATAAAAACAAACACAGAACAATGAGTGCCAATTTAGCTCCATCACAGAACATGTAAACATGCCTTTTAATTAGTCCTACTCCTACCCCTAATCTTGATTCTTTCGTTGCAAAGGATCTCATTCAGAATGATCAAACAACCGTTCACTTTCAAGTTTGGTATGCTCCACATTTCTTCTCTTTTCCAGTACAGTCCACCGTCTGGCATATGTTCATACTTGTGAAGATGTATTACATTTTCAGGAGCTACTTTTCAGGCTTGCCATCATCAAATTAACACTCCTTCTATTGATTCAAATACAATTCTATGTCGATTTACAGGGGCTCTTTTTGTCATTTAATTTTGCACTAAGCCCACATATTAGCATTTGTTTACTGCACCACAATTCAATAATCGCAAGGCCTTACATGTATGGATAAAGGAGAAGTATACTTTTGGGACACAGGTACAGTTCCATAAAAGATGAGTCGAGTTTGAGCTTCTGAACGTGGATTTAGGTTTGAAGTACATCAATATCGATTGTAGACAGTAGAGATGAAGTGGATGTCTGCTACCTACTGATTTCAGGGGCTATTCTGAAAATTAGGGGGCAAAATCGCCCTCGGGCCCCATATATTTCTTATCCTGGTTTGATAGTTGATGAGTGTGTGTATACATGTAGTTTTTGTGAATAAAATCTAAATAGTGTATTTTAATTTTGTTCACCCGTTCCTTTTGTCCAGTGTATTTTAGTGGACATCCACATTTTGTATCCAGACCAATGCCTGACTCGAGCGAATCTGAAAACGGTAGATTTATAGGACTTATGCACTGTTAATGTTACTATTACTAACTTTAGACTACTAACTAGTATTAGTCTGATAAATATGACGTTTTTAGAGCCTCTTCAGCAAACAGTGTAAGACGGTTCAAAACTAGATTAAAAAAATAAAAATCATGGTCTTCATGCACACAACCAGAACACAATGAATAAATGAATAACTTTATTAACAATAGTCAATATGTTCAAATATAACAAGATAACAATCATATATTTAAGAAATCTTAACAAAGAAATCATGAATTGGTAAACACACAACAAAGACGTCAAAACCCCATCTAAAGGCAGCGAGCGGCACACATAGGTCAATTAGCATTGGTCATACGTGCGCCTTATTTTACAACATGTTCAAGCCCGTGCAACAAGTTTGTGTTGCTATTTTGGTTTTGACAGTGGTGTTGGTGGTGAATGTTGTAGAAATTAATAAAGTTAAACTACTATACATACCAAATATGCTATTTTTGTTGTCCTTTCTCTTCACTTTCCTGGCATTTGAGCTCTTTTTCTCTGGAAAAAAATTAGTAAGTTCCAGCACACCCCGAATCGTGTTCCACATGTACACTGAATTAAAAATGTACATAAAAACAGTGAGCCATCTATTGACAAGAATCGCACAGGAACGTTACTAGCGCTTGCTAGATACATGACGCCAAAAAAGGTTCATTATTCTTCTTTCCAGATGTTTTTTATTTGTTTTGATCTACTCCGTGGTTTCTAAAAATGTTGCGCAGATTTTAATATGTGTACGTGTTTAGCGCCCTCTTTCAGAAAAAAGAGTATACGGCTTGTGTTAAGGCTAAGCACGTCCGTGCGTGCTATTGTTCCCCAGTGCAGCTTGTTTACTATACGGTTAGCTTATGATCACCGTATGCGGGCGCGGCGGGCGCGTCGTAGCTTCACTTCTTCAAAGATGGCCGAGCTTCGGGTAGGAGTCAACAACTGACGAAAAGACATTAACATTTGTAAGTAATTTAACCATTGCAATGCAGCGAATGCTAAATGAAAACACGACTTGATATGTCGTGTACAGCAGTGTGTGTATACAATGTTTCATGAATGTGGAATGAATGAGTTGACACCGATAATGTCGGGCAGGTACTTGATGCATACACGAGTTCCTATATGTTGCGTGTAAATGGTCCAGTTCACTGGACCTATTTACTAGTAGATGTGGCGAGCGGCACCTATTTTGGTACGCTAAACTGGTGGGGGAGAGAAGCCAGAAGGTAGTAAAAATGTGACGAAAGTTGATTTTTTTTTTTGCCATTTCTAGAGCCTAATTAATTTGCCTTCTTTATCTGAATTATATTGACTCATCATCAGGCCCTTTTAGGGGGGACACCCCAGCCCCGATTGGCCTGAAAGTGAAACCCCATTCTTGAGTTTGACTTAATTCTCGATTCCAAGAAAAAGGGGCGCTAATGCAGTTTCGCACACTTTATTTATTTATTTTTTTGCATCACTTTATTTGTCTTTAAACTAATTAGTTCGGAATTACTCACTGCACTTTGTCCTTATCCCTCGATGGTCTGTTGTAATATTTTGGTCAACATTTAAGCCCTTTTTTTGCAACTTTAATTGATGGTTTCACATTTAGAGAGCCACCGTCCATACATCGCTTCAGCTATGGATGTAACCGGTACGGCGCACGAGCACGTACGGCAGGAGTACGGTACTCTCTCCACGTTCAAGTCACCGGTAGCTAACGGCATAGCTAGCTGCTCGTGAAGTCCCGCTATTTTGATTTTTACGACCGCGAAGCTGGTGCCACGACGCTTTCAAAACCATCAACTAAAGTCGCCAAAAAGGGCTTTAAATGTTGACCAAAATATTACAACAGACCATCGAGGGATAAGGACAAAGTGCAGTGAGTAATACGAACTAATTTAGTTGAGTTTAAAGACAAATAAAGTGATGCAAAAAAACAAAACAAAAAGTGTGCGAAACTGCATTAGCGCCAAAAAAAGCACCTGAATTTATGTACAGAAAGTTACAAAAATCAGAGTGTAATTTACCCCAACCCACAAAACAATGATATCTGTCTAGTCTTTGTGTTTGTGATCGCATAACCGAGTCAATGAGCAGATACAGATTAGTGTAGTGTATTGATGTATATACTGATAGATCTCTGCACTGGATTTGTGTAATGTAACTGAGCTGAGCTGCGTATGTGTATAAACACCGCCACCGGCGCGGCTAATGCATGTGACAAGAGCGAGCCGTGGCAAAAAGCAGGCGTAGCAAAAAAGTGTATGCTTACCACTGAACACCATCGCCGATGTAGCGCCCATAACACCAAAGAACGGCGTGTATGCTGGATCCGACATTTTGAAATATAAATGACTCTAAACAATTTACAAAATATAATCTATGCAATTCAACTATCACTTGGGTGGTCGACTAAATCCTTTGGATTTTCAGCACGAAGTGATTGAGTTTTCTGGATGACAGGCAGTCTTGAGCAATATGGCTAGCTGAGCTGAGTCACATTACCAATATAGTGATCATGTGACGAATGAGAGCATAGCTAAGCGAAGAGCCGCTTATTCTGATTGGATGAAAATGAAACATCCAGATCATGGCCAAGAAATTAGCCAATTATACAACGGAATACATATTACATCACCATCAGGTGATCTGAACGCGACGTTTTGTAATCTATAGTATAGCGTTTATAATTATGTTCATGGCTATAGCTATATTATCATTATTATTATTATTATTTATTCAGCATTTCAAACAAAGTACAATCTAACAATACAAAATGAACAGTGAATTTACAATAGTTATAACATGAAATAAATATATAGATAGATAGAGATAGATATATATAGAGATAGATCAATTTAGATAGATAGATAGATAGATAGATAGATAGATAGATAGATAGATAGATAGATAGATAGATAGACCAAAATATGTTGACCAAAAATGTTGACCAAAATATGTTGACCATAGATAGATAGATAGATAGATATAGATAGATAGATAGATAGATAGATAGATAGATAGATAGATAGATAGATAGATAGATAGATAGATAGATAGATAGATAGATAGATAGATAGATAGATAGATAGATAGATATATAGATAGATAGATAGATAGATAGATAGATAGATATATAGAGATAGATAGATAGATAGATAGATAGATAGATAGATAGATAGATAGATAGATAGATAGATAGATAGATAGATAGATAGATAGATAGATAGATAGATAGATAAGTTTATCAAGTTCAAGTTTATTTTATTTATCTTTCTTATATAACACACATTACAAATATGACATGAACATAACAAAATTGACAGAATATGGCGTTACAATAGAAAGATGAGGTGACCTAGGTTGAAAGCAAAGCTTGTGGAATTAAAGTCCCTCGTGAGTTGCTTATGAGTATGTCAAGATAGACAAACTCGTCAAATAGAAATACTGAATACATTAAAATGCTTACAAAAAATAAAGCTAAACTAATGAACTGAGAAAAAAAAATATATAAACATAAATATGTGTGATAAAAATAAAAACTACTGACTACTAAATAATGGCTATTCACAGGAAAAGCAGGAAAATACCACGAGTAACAGGACAAAAGACACGATAGAGCAAGAAAGAGGGGCAAAAAAACTAGAATGAAAACACACACAAAACAAAACAAGACAGGAGATGATTTGAGAAACAGGAGTAGAATTAGAAGTATGCATACCTATATAGCAGATAATTTTCTCACATTGAACCTAATAAGAATCAAAACTATCAATCTGAATCTAGGCAATATCGACTCAAGAAAAGTAACTTCAACTTGCGCTTAAAAACATAAATACTGACTGATTGTGCTATTCTTGGTTCAAGGGAATTCCAAAACCTAGGTCCAGTGGACCCCAGTGTCGTCAGGGCGAATTGTGTTCTAACAAGAGGTAAATGATATGCTTTTGCGTGTCGTGTAGAATAATTATGAACTTGGTTATTTTTCTTAAATATCCTGGCTAAGGCTACTGGCAGTAGACCTGCATTTAATTCATACATAAGAGCTCCTAATTGTAAATAATAAATATCTTCAACTTTCAAAACACTACTATTATTAAAAAGGACATCAGTATGTGCTAAATAGTGAGTATTACAAACAATTCTTATTACTCTTTTCTGTACTAATAGTAATTTTTCCACTTGGGATTTTAACGAGTTACCCCAAGCTAGTACACCATAGTTTAGATATGGCAGAATTAAAGTTGTATACAACATACGTAAAATACGTTGAGGAAACACATATTTCAATTTATAAATTACACCAGTATTTCTTGACAACAATCTACAAAGTTGACCAATATGGTACTTCCAATTTAAATCTTCATCGATATACAAGCCAAGAAATTTAAAAGTAGGTACCCTTTCAATTTCAACACCATTGAACATTACATTTCCAGGCAATATACTCAGGGAATTACTAAAAAGCATATAGTTATTTTTTTTAGATTTAAAGACAACTTATTTGCGTGAATCCACAAAGTCACATTAGTCAACTCAGAGTTTACAGTCTGCAAAAGAGTTTGAGGGTTTTTGTGAGAGAAAAATACACTTGAGTCATCTGCAAATAAAATGAATGATAACATCTTTGAGGAAAGCTGAAAGTCGTTTATATACACAATAAACAAAAGCGGGCCTAGAAGGGATCCCTGTGGTACCCCACAGGTGACACCCCACATTATACTTGAATCAATTCCATTCAAAGAAACAAACTGTTTCCTATCTATTAAGTAGCTCCTAAACCAATCTAATGCTCTTCCCCTTACACCGTAATGGCCAAGTTTATATAATAAAATATCATGATTAACAGTATCAAAAGCTTTAGAGTAGTCTAAAAAGACACCAACAGTATGCATGCGATTATCTAAGGCACTGGATTATATATCTTTTCCACTAAATGTAAAATTGCATGAGTTGTTGTGTGTTTTTCACGAAAACCAAACTGAAAATTAGACAAAATATTAGCGTTCATCAAAAATGTTATTGTCCGGGTATACATTAACTTTTCAAGAATTGTAGAAAATGAAGTTAACAAAGAAATAGGACGATAATTATTTAACATAAGGGCATCACCCTTTTTAAAAATTGGCACAACCTTTGCAATTTTCATTCTCATGGGTACAACACCAGTAGTTATTGATAAATTAAATATATGTATGAGAGGTTGTACAATACCAACAATTACATTTTTTACCAACTCATTTAGATAGATAGATAGATAGATAGATAGATAGATAGATAGATAGATAGATAGATAGATAGATAGATAGATAGATAGATAGATAGATAGATAGATAGATAGATAGATAGAAAGAAAGAAACAAAGAAAGCAAGATACTATATAGATAGATTTATAAACCCCTCAAAAAAGTTCGGAAACTCAAGTATCATCGATAATTTTTCTATTGTCTTATGAATTCATAACATTTGGTATATAATTGCTTGGTAGGGTGTTTATTCCTCTTATAACATGATTCATATTTTGCTATGAATTCGGGGTATGCGCAGTATATTTGAGAATTGGGGGAAGAAGTGAGATGTTGTAAAATGCGCCAAAAACTTTCAATTGAAAGGTTACGGACCCTCATAAATTATCACGGGTTCAAGTTCTTTTGACGAAGCAGGCGCTGGCCCTGTTCGCTTATAAATACTTTTACTGATAAGTGCATAATTCACGCTCACTTCTAGTCCTTTATTTCCTGTTAGGTATCACTAACAAATGGAAATAATCAATGTTTTTGAAACCATGATCAACTATTTTGACTGACAACCGTGAGGCTGTCATGTTTTCCAACGGTACCGCATGAAACGTGATCTGAGCCGCGTGCACTATTATATTAAAGGGGTAGTTTAGTTTTGGTAGAGAGGGCGCTGCAGATCACAATTTTTTTGTGAGGTAATGAAAAACTGAGTGTTGAATTTGAGAGAACATGCAATTTTAATGGCAGAATAAACTTTATTTGGTCAAAATCGACCCAGAAACGGCTGAAATATCAATAAATATATCTGATCTTATAATTATTTGGGGCCCAAATAATTAGATGATTTTTAGAAAAAAATAAAAAAAGGCTTGCACTTTTTCAAAAATTTTCAAAAGCGTTTTTTAAATAGTTGTTGATGATCTCGCTATTTAATTCTTATATCAATAAAACATCACATGCACACTTTTGTATGAAAAATGGTTGAAACCAATGCCTTTTTAAAAAGCGCCCTCTTGTGTTTCAATGGCTCTTTTTGAATGATAACAGGCTTTTTACTTAGTCGTTTGTAATTTTGTATACCTTTCGAGCATGGTGGAGTTATAACTATTAGTTTATAATGTTACTGTGCAGGTTTTGGCTTCTTAAGTTCAGCCTTACCAAAACTAAACTACCCCTTTAACAAAATCGATTATGAACCGATGTTGTTGAACCGGTTGCTATGTCAGTGGTTACGTAACCAGCCTTATTGCCAATCGAATGACATTTCATATGGTACAGTTTAAAATCATTGCAGCATCCAGTGTTCAGTCAAACATAATCATATGATAGTCGTTTTTATCACAATGATTATTTCCATTATTCGTAATATCCAGGAGGAAATATTATACAACTAGATCGAAGTGACAGAAATTATGCACTTATGGTCGCACGGTAGTAATTAATCCGCCTGGACTTTTTTTCTCAAAGTGACGGATCAAAGATGACGTCATTTTTTCCCAGAAAATAAATCAATACTTAAGTTCTTTTTCTCTGTATTTTTATGCTGGATTTGGCATTAAGGTAATGCTATCTTCCATAATAAGCACACATTCTGGATAAATCTGGTAAATAATGAATTTTGTTGATTATTCAGTGCAAAGCATGCAGATCTGGAATCCTTTTAGACAAGACCATGGAAAAATATGTATTCTTCGTTCAAGGCTCATTTAATTAATTTTCCGCTGCATCAATTTAAAAAAAAAATTTCTGGTGATAGATCTACCATGATATAGAGATATATAAAAAAATAGAAAACTTCATGCAATCGTTTTCATTTTATGTTAGATTGAAATCATGGTTTATAGTGTGTAAGTCTATGGGGAGAATAATTACTACCGTGCGACCTTATCAGTAACAGTAAGCGAACATGCCAGCGTTTGGCTCCCATTTTGTAAAAGTGAATTATGGCCACTATACTGATAGTGGTTACTGAATACGATATTATTAGAAAGCACGTTTAATTATCTTTCCAATGTCGCTTCACTTGTAATGATTATGAAAGCCGGCTATATAACACAATAATATATATACAATTTTAAAACTCAGCTAAATGTTCTAAAACTTTATTTGATTTAGTGAAATTGAAGGCGTTGTATCCGAAATTGACATTTTGTGGATATGTCTTTAGTAGTTTTACATAATCGTGATCAATTTGAGCATCATGTGAAGCGTGTTATTTTTTTCTATAAAAATGAGGCCTCGATTCGTAATGGTTTTTATGCGATAGGGTGTGTGCAGTATCGCTGAATTTATGGGGCTCAAAATGACATGTTTTAAAGTGCATCGTTTTGCCTTTTATGGAGAGAACATGGAGCAGATTCGATGCGTGTCGATTGTCTACCATCGATAAATATCGTTGATGTCTACACGATCAGAGAGGGCGCTAATGTATATTATACTGAACGGCGGTGGAGGGTATAGTAAACAAATATACCATGCACTGAGGGCCTCTAGTTGAAATTATGGATTCCGAGGTGACAGGAAAAGCACTATTTTCTGAGGGGCGCTAGCCCCGAAGAAAATCAGTGCTTTTTCTGTCACCGAGGAATCCATAATTTCACTAGTGGCTCGAAATAGTGCATGATATATTTGTTTTATATCCTTCGCATAATCATAATCATCGCAAAAATAAATGATTTCAATTAAATTAAAGAAAAATATAAAGAAAAACAAAACATTGATCATGGAACCATCACTGCACTGACTATGTTCTGTTTGTGACACTGACCCCCTTTGCGCAATAGTCCTAGCGCAGAGCGCGTATTGCGCTATCTTTCCATTCATGGTTACGCGCATTAACAACTAATGCGCACCCAAATGCAAAACGCGCGCATCAAAGTGAATAATTAACCCGCAAATACATACACACGTGTAATTGTATGGAGAACATAGTTATTCGTACATTACACATACAGCTAGTGCAGTGCACACCGCGGCTGACGAATTAGTGTCACGACCACAGAAGGACAACGATGCACAATGTGCACCATTGTCGGAATTTTTAAATTCGAATACCGCTACGTTATACATGAAATGCATCTCTAGAATATTCTTTGGAACTTATTGATATTCACGGGTGAAAATATTCTGTATTTCTTTTTAAATAACTCTTTGGGAAACTCGTCGAGCATCTTCGCAAGCTAAAACAAGACCTCTGCTCGCAGGGAAGTTTTATAACACGCATCTCTATGGGCTCAATATGATCACCCGGCGTCTATGACGTCATTCATGGAATAGCATTTACTATTCCATGAATGACGTCACGCATAGCACATTTTTCTCCATGGGCATTACTATGTTTGGTCACATGACGCTATGTAGACCAATCACTGAACAGGATTTCATTCATGTAGGATATAACACGGAATATTACATCCCGAGGGATTTTAAATGCTATTGAGGGAAGAGCAAATAAGTCCCGAGACGAAGTCGAGGGACTTATTTTCTTCACGAAGTAGCATTTGAAATCCCGAGGGTAGGAATATTCCGTGATTTTCCCGACAACAAATTGAACAACTGTTTTATCATCTGACTGTCAAACACAGGGGTGTAATATTGCCATTGTATATCGAAAAATATTACACCGCAGCGGCATGTACTGTATTTACTAAGTCATGTGATAAACATAATTATCACAGAAATACAATCAGATATAATCATGGCGACAATAATTATATATCAGATCTCCAAGTTTATCTGAGTATAATGTTGTATGTCTCCGTACCTTAGAAAGATAACAATAAATATTTTACCATCGACTAACACGGGGGATTCGTTTTGAAATATGAAAACGCCGATGCATAATAAAAGTGCAATGAAATAATATCCTAGTAGTGTATATTATGTAGTATATTATTATTATTATTAGTAGTAGTAGTAGTAGTAGTAGTAGTAGTAGTAGTAGTAGTAGTAGTAGTAGTAGTAGTAGTAGTAGTAGTAGTAGTAGTAGTAGTAGTAGTAGTAGTAGTAGTAGAAGTAGTAGTAGTAGTAGTAGTAGTAGTAGTAGTAGTAGTAGTAGTAGCCTAGTAGTAGTAGTAGTAGTAATAGTAGTAGTAGTAGTAGAAGTAGTAGTATAGTAGTAGTATATAGTAGTAGTAGTAGTAGTAGTAGTAGTAGTAGTAGTAGTAGTAGTAGTAGTAGTAGTAGTAGTAGTAGTAGTAGTAGTAGTAGTAGTAGTAGTAGTAGTAGTAGTAGTAGTAGTAGTAGTAGTAGTAGTAGTAGTAGTAGTAGTAGCCTAGTAGTAGTAGTAGTAGTAGTAGTAGTAGTAGTAGTAATAGTAGTAGTAGTAGTAGAAGTAGTAGTATAGTAGTAGTATATAGTAGTAGTAGTAGTAGTAGTAGTAGTAGTAGTAGTAGTAGTAGTAGTAGTAGTATAGTAGTTGTAGTAGTAGTAGTAGTAGTATAGTCGTAGTAGTAGTAGTAGGGGGGGGGGGGGGGGTGTTCGTCGCCCAAAATTTTCGCGAGGTCGAAACCAATTAGACCACAAGTTTAGATTGAGAAGAGGGGGGGGGGGGGGGGGGGAGATGGGGGTGTCGCAACAAGACCCGATCGTGGTCTCGAGACCACTATTTTAGATGACCGAGACCGACAGAAAGTGGACCTTTCTGAATGTGTGGGGGGGGGGGGGGGGGGGGGTGCGTACGCACCATACGCGCCTTCACTGGCTACGGGCCTGCGCCATTGATCATCACCATTATCATCATCACCACTACCAACATCAACAACAACAACAACACCACCACTGTAACCATCGTCGTCATCATCATCGCCATGATATTCTTCTACTACTTCTTCTTCATCATACTCATCATCATGCAGCAGCAGCAGCAGCATCATCATCAGCATCGACATCACCATCATATCATCACCATCATTACCACAAGGTAATGCGCCATTGATCATCACCATTATCATCATCACCACTACCAACATCAACAACAACAACAACACCACCACTGTAACCATCGTCGTCATCATCATCGCCATGATATTCTTCTACTACTTCTTCTTCATCATACTCATCATCATGCAGCAGCAGCAGCAGCATCATCATCAGCATCGACATCACCATCATATCATCACCATCATTACCATGATCACTTCCACCATCAATATCCTCCTCCTCCTCTTCCTCTTGCATCTCATCATCATCCTCATCATCATCATCAGCATACTTTTCATTATTATCGTCATCATGCCGATCGGGCATTTCGGGATGTACAGTAAATATCAATGTTTTTTTTCTTTATCTCCCTGCCACGCAGGGTTTCGATGCCACTGCTCCCTACTGAGAACCTGGCCGGAGAGGGCAATATTTCACTTTACGATACGAGAAGCCTAAAGTGGTTGAATAATTTTTTTTTTAAATATCAGTAGTTTGATTATTAAAACATTCTTTAAATGGCTATTATGATTCCAAAATATATTCCATTATAAATGTTCCTGCCGAGAAACCCTTCTCACAAAGTATCCAGTAAATCAGCACGACCAATAAAAGTTTGGGTTTTAACATTTTGTCTTCTCGTCTCTGATTCTATACAGGGTGGCCCCCCAAAAACGGAACGGGACACTTCCCAAAATAAAGTTACAAAATGAACATGTCCATCGGATAGGGTGTCTTTTCCAATGAAAAACGATACCAAGATTAGTCATTTTGGTCGTGTAGTTTTTGTTTTAGGGCGCTCTGAGTGACACCATGTCAGGTTCCTATTTTTGTCAATTTTTACCACGTCATTGCCCGATAATTTGCACTTACTGCCCGTTATAGCATCGGACAACTGTGCCCATTCTTTCGTTCCACAGCTGAATGCACATACAATGGCGCGCGTACTGCTCTGCTATAACGGGCCGTAAGTGCGAATTATCGGGCACTGACTTGGTACAAATTGACAAAAATGGGAACCTGACATGGTGTCACTCACAGCGCCCTAAAACAAAAACTACTCAACCAAAATGACTGTTCTTGGTATCGTTTTTCATTGGAAAAGACACCCTATCCCATGGACATAATAATGTTGTTACTTTATTTTGGGAAGTGCCCCGTTCCGTTTTTTGGGGCCACCCTGTATAGTACAATTACAACTTCACCACATCTCAATAGCATTACTTTAGCAGGATTGACACAATATGAATGACTCCAATTTGTTAGATGCATATTTTATTTTAAATTTTATTTCCAATTCACAAGAGTTGCAATAATTTCAAAGATATACATTTTTGTATTGTGTCTGGTCTTATATATCTAACACATTTTATATTACTTCATTTTGTTACTTTTGAATAATTTTGTTTTTGATTTAGTCTCATACGTTTCAAATGTATTTCTCATGCATACAATTTGTACATTTGCAATTGTATTGCCAAACTGATTTCAAAATTTAACTTGTTGTATGTGTTTACTTTCCAATTTCCAATTTAATCCAATGTTAAACTGCCAACAAATCATTTAATACATTAGATCGTTGTAAACAAGTGAAATTGTATTACCCCTTTTAATATTTGCTTTAATTGGAAAGAATGCATTGAAACATGATATATTGCACTTGTTGTTTAACTACACTGATGATGAATCCTCCAAGAAGAAGGAGTACTGTAATGGCCCAGGTCGTCAGCCACTGGGCAAAGTAGTCCACGCAAAGCGAACCGTGGCTTATGAGATAAGCATCAAGGCCTGCCAAACATACTAGAACGACCAATATGCCGAAGAACCATGCTACATCCCAGAGCGTAATGCAATTCTTGCAGATGTCATTAGGTCGCTCTTCCAAGTGGCTAATTCTCGAAAAATCGCAGCTCGTTGGAGGTGCTGTGAGGTCTTCAGGAATATCAATTGCTGTGAGGTCTTCAGGAATATCAATTGCTGTGAATGAAGGATCACCACCGTCGTAGTCGTCGTCGTCGTTGTTGTTGTTGCTGTTGTTGTTGTTGTTGTTGTTGCAGTTAGAGTTTTTGCAGATGTCATTGGATCGCTCTTCCAAGTGGCGCATTCTCGAAAAATCGCAGCTCGTTGGAGGTGCTGTGTGGTCTTCAGGAATATCAATTGCTGTGAATGAAGGATCACCACCGTCGTAGTCGTTGTCGTCGTCGTTGTTGTTGTTGTTGTTGTTGTTGTTGTTGTTGCTGTTGTTGCAGTTGTAGTTCTGATTAACCCAGTCCGCATCAAAGTAGGCGTTTCTTACCCGCCGAGGGTTCCCGAAGTTAGATATAATCGAGACACCACATGGATCCAGGTGCCCGTTAATCGCAGGACGACTAGAAGAAATGTCCTTGTACTTAGAAAGGTCGTCAAACGACCTGGCAGGGTCTCGTGCCTTCTTCGGACGGGGAACTTCTGACGTGTTGTTATCTTTGTTTGACAGTCTTGCAGAGGGCAGGAATGGTGTCTCATCTAACCACGGCTGGTGAAACCACGGTGTCATGACTTCGTATGTCTTGATGATTTTCTTGGGTGGTACAGTTAACGGTTCTGGAACCACCTTTGCATCGAATATAGAATTGGTTCTGATGAGGTTCTTAGTCGTTTCATAATCGGATGATGATGATTCGGTTTTTACTATATTGACAATGTCATCTGCAATGCTGTCCATATCAATTGACACACATTCGGACGAAAGATCCGTGTCGTCGTCGGAATCAGAGTCATCGCTGCTTTCCTCGTCGATGTCATGGGCTGTTGAGCTGGCTTCGTGTGACATTTGAGGCAGCGTATCCATGTGTATTGCCACACAATCAGAGCCACTTGGTACCGAGTTCTCTGTCATGTCTGTACTTGAATCATCTCCTTGATCATGTGAAGATGATGTGGCTTCTTTCGGGTTTGCATCAACATTCTGAATTTCTACAGACACACTAGCAGCATGTGTAGAGGAAGTGGCTTGTCCGTCAGTTGGTTCGTAGTCCTGGGTGTTATTAGCGTCATCAACCCTCTCTGGTGAATAGATTTTGGCTGGGTCAGGATGCAGTTCGACGGTAACCGTTATGAAGGAGGAGTCATAGTCTTGAGACTCATCGGACATGATGGATGAAGATTCGTCATGTTCTTGCGACGATTCCATGTCTTCTTGCTTGCCTGGAGATGACATTGGTGTATCTGTTGTCAAGGTCTGCAGGAAAGTGTCGATGTCTATGTCTAATCGTTCAGTCGTTTCGCGATCAATGACGATATCTTCAGTCTGACCGCACTGAGGAGGTGGGACTTCAACGCTCCCGAAAGTGTTAGGATTCGGGGTTGTATTCGGTGAGAGTTGTCTATTCCTTGAACGTCTGGTGCGCGGCCTTGCAGGGCTTCTGATTTTCATAATTGCGATGAACAAGAGGAGAGTGGTCGAAGCTGTAATCACTGCTGCTAAACCATTTGCCAATGTGACGGCGATGCTTTTGAAGAGAGTTGTCGCGAGTTTCATTTGATCGATGCTGCCGAGATACTCTGTCAGAGCAAAACTCATCAAGCCAATCAGACAAAACATCATCCAGGAGAGAGCAGCCCACTCTAGAAATTCCCGCCGAGTTGATTTAAATGCATGGGGGACCAGATCGTGAGTGATAGTGACTTTATCCTTTGATCGCAGAACTGAGCATTCTTGGGCACCTTTACGAATGTAGTGTTTGACAGGATCACGGACAGCAGTCGGTATAATGCGTCTATACAAGGAAAGGGATAATAATGAAGACATTTTGTAAATTATTAGCATAATATTTACTTGTAAAGGATAACAAAATAAATCAAACTTGCTTGATTTCTAGACATGCAAAATTGAATAGCACAGTTAGATACTGTAACTATATATATAAGACATTAGTAAAACATGATTTTCTTATAATGAATAGTCTACATTCCCACGTTTTCATGGTCAATAAATACAGGCTTAAATTATATACAATGTACTATACAAAATTAATATTCGCTTCGTTATAAGTTTCAAAAAAATAAAATAAAACATAAAAATGCGTCTCACCTGAGTTCAGAGGCGGCTTCCTTTTCCCAGTCAAAATACGTCTTCGTCTTGTGGTCGAAGTGAAACGACTGAGGGCAGACGGAGATGCCAAGCTCCAGAGACTGCAAAGAGCCTGCACTGCCAGCCGGGAGAGGAAGGTCCATCCATGCGGCTTCAGTCGGTATCAGAAATCGGGTCCTGTGTATGGGAACAGGGGGAAAGAGTTATGTATGTGAATATTACTCATAATGAACTATTCTGAAAGACATAGTACCATATTTATCTTTTTTCCATCATTAAATATATCTTTATTCGTTGACATATGCATGCTACGTATGTGACTTAAATAATAACTATTACTACTACAGTAACTATACTAGATATTGACTGAATTCAACATGACAATGAACTAACCATTGTGTAGTTTGTCCATGTCGACCGTGAGCCCTAACGTAAAGCACGTGAGTTTTGATGAGACGTCGGGCTGAGCGGTTGGTGATGGAAGGCAGGCGGGTGTTGAGCCATACGGTCAACACCGAGGAGTCGTCAGGAGAGCGGTCGTTCTGTTAAAGAAATAAAGAAGAAAAAACAGAAAAGAAAGGATAAATTATGTCTGAAGCTGTAGTGAATACAAGAAGGCTGTTCATACACATAGTATATACCATAAAACATAATACAGTCTCATCGATGTTGACAAATTACAATATAAGCTTCGCTGTAACACCAAGAAAGAACAAAATATAAAATATAAAAGAAGGATACAACAAAAACAATGCAAGCATTCTTGCAAAAATCTCGTTATGGGGCCTACAATACGTAGGAAACACGCATATTTATGCGGACAATGTACCTACAACATTTTGATGAAGACTAGTTAAAATAGAAAGTAAAAAACATTTGATGGATTAATATACCTTGGTGGTCTTGGATGCGATGAATGCAATGAGAGCGAACAGCGGAAGCAGAAGCAGCATCGGGGCATCGATGAAGACCAGCGTGTCTTCAAGGGTGACGTAGCCCGCGCACGGGTACGCGCTGCTGCTCATTGCGTCATCAACATCAATTGTTGACGTCATCATGGATCTACCATAGTGAAATTGTGAAAAGGGAAAAGTAAACACAAAAGTCTTATTCGTGCAAATAGTACAATTATACTATACTTGAATGATTTTTTAAAATAAATGTAATAGCTTAGAGGCCAAGTAAAAGTAGCCTATGTTTTTATTTCAAATGTAAGGAAAAACAAATTATGATCTTATTTATCAAAATCACTTTGAGGAACAAAAAAGGCTAACAAAGGTCAAACATTTTGTTCAGGAGCATTTGTGAAACTATGGTATAAAATCAATACATCTACAATAAATGTGTATGAAATTCTACATTGTTTTCCTTTGCCAACTAAGTTTTTGTAGAATTGTGAAAATATCAGGCAGATAATTTGAATAAAACTTGTTTATATTATTTAGAAAGATCCTTTATATAACAAACACACGATAATAAGTTAAAGAAATAACATGGTAATAAAACAGACTAACACTACATAACTCACATTATATATGAGTGACGTCGCTTATTGGTTGTTGAAGTTTTCGTTGCCTATATATCTTCGGTAGATATATATGCGCCTGTAGTCTGCCGGGGCGTACAAGATAGCACGTCTCGTCTAGAACACAGGTTGGTAAAAACACGAAGGTTGCTACAACACACGCTCCTTTTATACTGCCCTGTAAAGCGCATGGCCGCGCCATTTTGGCAACGCTCTGCAGGTGCGCAAATGCGCTTAAAGTATTGTGACCTAGGTAAATCTGCGCTTTAAGCATTGTGATGTAATTTAAGCGAACGGCCAACCATGGATGCAGTCATTGTGACGTAATTTCCATGTACAACCAATCGATGCGGACAGCATTGTGACGTAGTCAAAGTATATACAGCCAATCCACGAGTCGCTAGTAAATATGTGTATTTGGTTGTCGTGGCTAGGTATCTAAATAATAACCATGGAAACGTTATAATTATTAAAGGCAATTGACCTATAAATATACTGTGTAAGGAGTTGGCACTAAAATGTATACGATAATTATAATATTGTGACGAATAGCACTAGTTGGCTAGTTCATTAGGCCCAATATGAAAATGATCTCCCACTTTAGAGCTATTCTCCCCCTACGATAATTATGTGTTTTTAAAGTTTAAAACACGGCTGCCCTCCGAATGCCAAACATTACAGCCTCTATAGCCCAACCCCGTCTAGATATTTACCGGGCTACGTACAGTCGTGTCCTGTAAAGCCCAGCGCAGACAGAGCCGACCCGACCCGACTGAAAGCCACATGCGGTCTAATTCAGTCGCGGCCAATTCAACATGTTGAATTGGTCCCGATTGGCTTCCGACTGGAAACATCGGAGTTGTAAGGCAATGCACACAGAACCGATCCGACTGAATAGCAGCCGGATCAGGTTGAGTCGACTCTGTCTGCGCCGGGCTTAAGTCTATATCTACCATAGATCGATGAAGACCTAGATAACAACTAGCATGTTCATTCCCTGTGGTGTAACCAGTACTGAACTTTTAATTCTTACAATGGCGACGCTGTAAGTATGTGATACTGTTCACACAATATATCCCTCAAAAGTTCAAGATGTATTGCATGTCAGTGAACGGGCTTTCTCAGGGGGTTGAAGAATTTTGCTCGAAAAATCATCCCTCCAGTCTTCACCATACAGTTGCAGAGAATTAATTTTCCAAAATGAAAGATGACTTTTGTCCAATAATCAGATGATATTTTATCGAGTATTAATTATGTTCTTTTTTTTTTTTACTCTCGACGGGAAGCTGCATCCCCTAGGCCCTTGGGCCTTGGATGCATTTACTTTGTTACTTCGTATGGTGATTCGAAGTGACACATTAGTTATGATTTGAAGTCGCTTTGCAGGAACGGAAACAAGGTGAATAGCATGGGCGTAGAGACTTACGTAATACCTATTCATCAGGGGGAATGAATGAATAGATCACCCCCCCCCCCCCAGTTGAATGGGTATCAATGACATATAGATCTACGCCCGTGGTGAATAGAATACTAATGTTTTATAACGGGAAAAAAAACGGCTCGTGTGTTTTTGTTATGCCGCGGCGACAACTGAACGCATCAACGTTTGATTTTATATTTTATGTTTGCCCACCAAAAAGAGGAATCGAGAATGAAAGAATCATGGGTAAGTTATGGTAACAACTCTATTTGCCAAACTAATTTATCAATATGTTTGAAACAGTATAACATAAACCATAACATCGTTAAATGCAGAAAATCTGGAAAGGGTACTACTTCAGAGGCCCAGCTTCATGCTCAAGCCACAGCCCTTCGAGAGGCTGGACAAACCTGTCAGCAGGTAGCCAAATCCCTACGCACAAGTGTACGATGGGATCAGAAGTGGTGACAGCGACACAAACATGGTGACTCCCTTGATGACAAGCCCAGATCAGGGCGTCCATCATGCCTGAGATCCAGGGCCAAGGACCCTATCCGCAAGGCCAAGGGCAAAAGGCACCAATCCTGCCGCAGACTGAGCCAGAGGTTGACAACTCTTGGAGAAATCATTTCCAAGGACACTGTGCAACGTCATCTCACCAAAATACTGGGCTTTCAAGCCTATGTGACAGAAACTTCCAAGACTTATTAATTACACAAAGACAAGAGATTGGTCTTGGCGAGGAAGTATATTACTTTCACCCCAGACAGACTGGGTAGACTAGGTTTTCTCTGATGAGTGTCCTCTGTACCTGTTTCCTACCCCTAATCGACAGAATGATCGAGTTTACACTGATAATCGTGATGAAGTTGAGCCATCTGAGCATGTGAAGGCTTGTGCCCGGGCTTGTGCCCATATCTTGTCAGTCTTTATATTATAGTTACTCTATGGTCAGTGGGGTACAATGTCCGATTCAGGCCTCTCTGAACTGCACATAGTACCTCAGGGGACCACAATTAATGCACAGTACTATGTCAACAACATTCTGCAGCAGAGACAGTGACTGCTCCCGGTTCTGGGTAGAAAGGAAACAAATCAAGACCCACAACCAGCAGGAAAATGGTCAACAAAAGGTCAGATTTGTGGTTGTTTAAGATGATGCCCCTGCTCACACTGCTCGGCTGACTCAACAGTGGTGTACCGAACACCTTCCTGAATTCCTACGGATGAAGGAATGGCCACCCAACTCTCCTGACTTGAATCCGATCGAAAACTGGGGAATCCTGAACAGCAGGGTCTTCCGTAGTCCATCTCTATACCACCATGAAACAGCTCAACTCCTATGGGGGTGTTTCACAAAGATCCTAAGTTGAACTTAACTATAAGTTAGACTTAAACATTATGGTAAGCCATTTGTAGTCTTGGAATAAAACATTTTACAAAATCTAACAAAATACAAGTATTTTAGACTGTTGACATGAAATCTCCTTGATAATAGAACATATTACTGATTTGAATCAACATTTTATACCTTTTACAAACAGTTTTTAAAATAAACTATTGGCTTTCCATACTTGTTAAGTACACCTTAGAGTTAAGTTCAACTTAGGATCTTTGTGAAACACCCCCAGGGCGAAAAGGGAATGGGCCAATATTGAGTCATCTGTTCTCAAGAAACTGCTACACTCTTCGCCTGAAAGGCTTGCAACTGTTACCAAGAAGAAGGGAGGACAACTCATATTAAAACGTGAGTTTTAATAGGGAGAAGGAACCTTTGACATGTTTGAGATACGGTGTACTTGGTGAGGAACTAGATTGAATAGCAATGGGTAGTAACAAATGATAGCTTCATATATTCAGAACGAGGATATGGTACAATGAGGGGGCTATTCAAAGTGTCTCGAGTTACATAATTGGCGGTGCGCCGTTCTATCAATAATTCAATATATTATTATGAGTCAAATTATTTATTGCTCTATATACATAATCATACAAAAATGGTATCATAACTTATATGTTAATGTACAGATTTAGACAAAACTGCTTTGAAACTGACTATTTCAGCAATAAAATGTAGAGTCTTTTACCACAGATTCAATTCAATCGGACATACGCTGCATGAAAAGCGCACGTATGCACAGCATGCGGGCTTTAATTTGTCGACCAAAAACACAGCCCTGCGGAGCTGGGGCTAATGGGCGGTGTATATTTTAGGACCAATTTCAGCTGCGTGCCATGTGGCGGCGTGCATTGTCGTTTAAACCGATATTTCTGCATTTAACGATACTAAGACCCCGTTTACAGTGAAAAAAGGGCCGGGCCGAGCCGCGGCTCGGCCGCGGCTCGGCCCGGCCTTTTTTTTCACTGTAAACGCTCAAAAGGCCAAATGCGGTACCAAAAGTGGCCGCGCATTTGGCCCCGCTCTGGAGGTAGTCTCGGCCGCGGCTCGGCCCGGCCTTTTCTCACTGTAAATGCACGCAGGGCCAAATGCGGTACCAAATGTGACCCCGGAAGTGAAAGGATCATTACGTTCCATAGAGTTATATATATAACTCTATGTTACGTTCATTACGATCATGACCCCGGCCCAGAGCGCCACTACGACAACATATTGAAAGGGCGGCCGGGCCGAGCCCGCCACTGTAAACGCACAAAATTGGGGGGCCGAGTACAGCAATTTAGGCCGGCCTCGGCCCGGGCTCGGCCCGGGCTCGGCCCGGGCTCGGCCCGGCACTGCACTGTAATCAGGGTCCTAGATTCTGATTTTACCACACAGGCCCTTTATTTTAATAATGCTATTTCAACAATATTGATCAATTAGTTTGACCCATGTAGATGATTTCGGTACTTTCACAATACTGTAATATTTGGCTTTAACCGTACTTTTTATAATTCTCACTTATATTGGCCTCGCAGGCTCTAAATTGTATTATTATAAATTGTGGTAATTAGTACAAATGATAAGTCTTAACGACGCGTAATTTACACACATATTATCTAAATATTAACGTACGGGCATATGGACACGTTTTTGCTGTGGTGAGCCCCCCTTTCCCCAAAATGATATCCTTCATCCTTTTTAAACCTGTATTTAAATTACAAATATGACGACGATAATAATGTTTTCACCAAAATATATAGCTATACTGAAAAAATAAGAAGATGAGAGTTTGCCACAAGATGATCAAAACTGAATCGGTTTTGCTCGCATGGCATTTGGGATACACATTTTGCAAGAATATGCTTTTTTGGTTTCAGCCACCCCTACCCCACCTCGGATCCACCCCCCGTCCCGCCTGGTACGATATACAACATGTCTTTACATTGATAGATAAACACATAAACAACCACACAAGAATGGTATGAATGGACACCTTAAGACCGGCGCAGACAGAGCCGACTCGACCCGATCCGACTGGTTTTCAGTCAGGCTAGAGTCAGTTTCGCTCAGTCGGTGCCGATCCAACATGTTGAATTGGCCTCGAATGACCTCCGACTGGCACTTGACTGTCAAAACCGGAGTCCTGAGGCAGCGCATACTGAGTTAATCAGGCTGAAAACCAGTCGGATTGGGTCGAGTCGGCTCTGTCTGCGCCGGGCTTTAGATTCACTATCGATTATTGACAAACCTGACTTTAAAGGTATCGTTCAATTTTGCTGGTAGATTCGGACCATAAGTTATCATAATCCGTATTTAACTCATGTCGGTAGCTAGCTAGCCTATAAATAAGAGATATTTCACGCGTTAGAGTATGATTATAGCGATATTGGCAGCTGACTTTGGTCGTGGACATTTAGGTGACTTTTGCTCTTAAATGTTTAGATATAAATGTTTATTGAAAATATTTCCCGGCACAGTTTGAAATTTAAATCGGTGTAATAGCTCATTACTTATACGTAGCATTAACTGTTTGGACAATGACACCCAAGCAAACTGTTTCTTGATAGGACTTGAAGAGATGAGGAGGAATGATCTCTGAAAGTTAGAGCATAATCCGGCAAGAAACAATAAAACTATGGCTCCTTAAAGATGTCCATTTATCTCTATGGGCGAGTAAAATTGGCAACGCACCCTAATTATGTTTGTAGACTACTCCCCATATGTTTTGTATACACAATTGTTTTCATTTTTTCGTGTTTTTTTTTCATCGTCACACTTTTCCATTCCCATTTTTCATTTTGATACGATGTTGAATCAGTCATTTCTAAATCATCGTCCATAGTACAACTTTATAATAATTATGTTAACTATAGCACTGGAGAGTTCCACGGGAAGAGTCACAGTAATTTATTCGGGCAAAGTTTCTAGACCCCTTTAACTGGGCACGAGGGTGGTGGAACCAGGCACCCGTCTCGGGAGATAGAAGGGTGCATTCATCCCTGATTGCATAATAGAAGAACAAACAAACTTTTGAAAGTCTTCTCTTGTCATGTCTGTCAAAACCTGAATTGGGTATTTAATGTGGTTGGCTCGTACAGAGTAGCACCAAATTGGTTTACTTTAATGTCGCGCTTCCACTTTTTCACAAAGTAAAACAAAAAATCATAGATCACCCGATGTTTTTTTATCGAATTTGTACTGCCCTAGTTATTTATGTGTCTTCCTCGTGAACTTAGTTAATTTTTTGTTTCCCTAGGGAGAAGAGTACTACTAGTTGATTATTTCACCGTTTTGTGATATGTGGATATGAAACGATATGATCAGAATATTCAGCGTACGTTGATTATTATCTATCGATTTAGTTTTTGAATTACAACCTGACTTCTTTTGCAAACTTTACAAAGTAAGCAAAGCATTTTCAGACATAAGCATGGATTTAATTAATTTGCAAAATCTGTTAAAATTTTCTGTATTTTGCTTTCTATATTATTATTTTTTACTTTTGTGATTGCATAGTTTGGATGATAATCAAATTCCCCAATTTGATTCGCAAACGTCCCTCTAAACAGCCCACTTACGAGAAACTAAAAAAAAAAATGCATACATGCCTTAAAATTAAGTCTTTGTAAAACATTCCCAGTGTCACAATGTCTGTTCATCTCCATTTTGCCCCAATACGTATTGACCTATAGCGTTTATTCAGTCTCCCATTATACATGTCATCAGCAGGGTGCTCTCATGTGCCGCACATCCCCTCCAAATGGCTTAGCGCCCACGGGGGGGGGGGGGGGGGGGGGGTTGGGGGGTGCATAGGTGGAATTCCCTCTTGGGTTGGCCTGATGATACATATATATACATTGCAACGGACACGTCCCAAGGCACGACATCCTCTTATTAAGCTTACTTTATATTTGGAAAATTGTATCGATGCTAATTTTAGTTGAAAATATATCAATGATAATTATACTGTAAAATAAAATAAATCAATCAAATAACAGTTTTGGTGCAAATATTCATGACTGAATGATATCGTCAATAAACACAAACAACAACAACCCCTAATAATTTGACAAAACAATGAAAACAAGGGTGAAATCTTTTAAAAAATAAACCGAAATACGTAAGGTGTAGCCCCCAAATAATATGTTTGCCCCCCAATCTGTCCGACCACGCTATACAGGGTGGCCCAAAAAAAACGGAACGGGGCACTTCCCAAAATATAATAGCACAATGTTTATGTTCATCGGATAGTGTGTCTTTTCCAATAAAAAACGATACCAAGAACAGTAATTTTGGTCAGGTCGTTTTTGTTTAAGGGTGCTGTGAGTGAGACCATGTCAGGTGCCGATTTATGTCGATTTCTACCTAGTCAATGCCAGTTTAACCGCACTCATTGCCCGTAATACCATTCAGCGACCACGCCCATTCTCTCGGCACACGGCTGAGTGCACACTAACAATAGTGCGCGACGCTCAACGATATGAATGGCGGTTCGTGCGTTTCATCAAGCGCTGGCTCAATACAAATTGACAAAAAAGAGAACCTGACATGGTGTCACTCACAGCGCCCTAAAACAAAAACTACACGACCAAATTGACTGTTCTTGGTATCGTTGTTCATTTGAAAAGACACTCTATCCGATAGACATAAAACATTTGTTACTATATTTTGGGAAGTGCCCCGTTCCGTTTTTTTTGGGCCACCCTGTATACGCCACTGCCCCCTCCCCAAATCAAACACATCTTATTACGTCAATTCCAATAAGCATAATTAGAAGTAGATACCGTACCAGGATCCAACCAGCACATCCTGATAGCTGTTGTTCTCTTCTCAGTAAAAACTGACAAGTGCAGAAACAATTAACCCTTTGCAAACATGAACACCGTGGGTCCTGAATTAACTTTATGGGGATTGCAAAATATAGTTAGGAAAAGGTTCAAATAAATTAAGTTCAAATGATTATAGAGAGTGGTTGACCGGTACCAGGTCCCTCCTCGCACACGATGCATCTTCTACGTATCTACCAGATACAATACGGGAGTAAGTGAAATGTCCACTCCTCAAAATCAAAACAATACCGACACAAACATTTGCAGATCAATAATGCTCCCTTACGGAAACAAAAGAAACATGTCCGATCCACGATTGGGAGCATATTTAAAGGGGGGCGAATCTGCAATCCAGTCATCTCCGATCTCTTCGTGCGAAGGACTCTGACATATCAAGTTAGCTTCCCAGAGGCTGAAACGATACGGGCTTTGACGTTTTACTTCTTCTGTGGATTCGATAAAGAGGTAAGCAATTCAACTTAGCCAGCTCGAATAAAGGGGGAAAAAGGAGATTATCTATTTACTAAATAATAGATATACTTATCAAGAAGGCACTTAAAACAGTATTGTTCGTTACTTCGTTATGTATTTTAACGTTAGTTGGTTGTAAAGATATACGATTTCATATCGGTGAAATCTTTAATAAAAGTCAACGCCCGCGGATACGTAATGCCTCATCCGTTGACAATTTCAAACGTATTCTCAAAACATTTGTGCTTTCCCCTTAAATGCACAATAATGTTCCTTATCAAGTATAGTAGATTTTGTAGCCTTTGTTGTTAATTTGCTTATTTGTTTAGTGTAATTACTTTCAATTTGTTTAATGTTATATAAATGTTAATTTGTTGAATGAATTGCTAATTAATTTGATTGTAAAGTGCATAGAGATGTTGACATATTATGCGCTATATAAGTATTCTATTATTATTATTATGATTGTGATTGTTACACTCAGCTTTCCTTCAACTCGCAATAAGTTTTTTTTAGGCACACTGTAAGCCCAAACTTTACTATCTTTTTAATAAGATATTCATTTACTCGATGTGTTCAAAATAATACCCATTATTTTCAGCACGGAGTCTTTAAAAATGTGCAGACCCCTTGTGCAGGGATATGCATTTATTTTCAAAAAATTCACTTCACATAGTGTCGAATTTGAGAGAACATGCAATTTTAATGGCAGAATAAACTTTATTTGGTCAAAATCGACCCACAAACGGCTGAAATATCAATAAATATATCTGATCTTATAATTATTTGGGGCCCAAATAATTAGATGATTTTTTCAAAAAATTATAAAAATGCTTATATACACTTTTTCAAAAATTTTCAAAAGCGTTTTTAAAATAGTTGTTGATGATCTCTCTATCTAATCTTTATTTCAATAAAACATCACATACATAATTTTTATATGAAAATGCTTCAAACCAATGCCTTTTTAGAAAGCGCCCTCTTGTGTTTTAATGGCTCTTTTTGAATGGTAACGGGAGTTTTTCTTAGTCGCTTGTAATTTTGTTTACCTTTTGAGCATGGTGGAGTTATAACTATTTTATAATGTTACTGTCCAGGTTTGGTTACTAAAGTTCAGCCTTACCAAAACTGTACTACCCCTTTAATTTATTCATTGCAACGTTAAGATCTTATTTATCTAATCTAATTTAAACGAAGTTAAACCTTTTAAATGCATTTTGTGTTACCTTAACCTTCCTACTTGATCATTTTCCCAATTCCGTAATAATTCCGTTCTGTAAAAAAAAAAAACATCATCGACATATGTTACTTTCTCTTGTAAATTAGAGATGGCTCGAACGCTGCGATCCCTGGCCAGCCCCAATTTTAAAATCAATTATATATTTATCCATTCAGGTCTTTGTATTATCATATATATCGCATACATATACTGACGAGCGTTTCAGTTTGATTTATGTTGCTTCTCTGTTCGAATGCTACAATTTTCTTCTCAGAGTTATATAATACAAGGCATCATTAATAGTTACCAATCTTTTTCACAAACTTAATTGCAAGGCGCTAAATATCAAATGTTATTTGTCTGGTCACCCGATTCGTAAATTGCATTAACACCATCTCTACCCTCTCATTTCAATCGTCTTTACAGAAAGCTATCACCATGGTTTCCAAGACACTTTTCATCTTCGCCGTGATCCTCATCGTGGCACAAGTTGCTCTCAGTGCCCCGAACCCAAAGAGGGGTAGCGGTAGACCACAGGGGCGCCCACAACAGCAGGGCCGGCCACAGCGTCCCGAGCAAGAGGATGGGCAGCAGGGGGGCCGTCCACAGCGTCCACAGCAAGAGGAGGGCCGTCCACAGCGTCCTGATCAAGAGGACCGTGAGCGTCCCGAACAGCGACCCGAACATCGTCCCGAGGGTGAAAACAGAAATAGCACTGACATGCCCCCGCCACGTGACGACATGCCCTCAGCCGATGATGGTGAAGGTGGCAGCGACATGCCTCCACCACGTGACGACATGCCTTCAGCAGGTGACGACTTGCCCTCAGCAGGTGACGACATGCCCTCAGCAGGTGACGACATGCCCTCGGAACGCGACATGCAATCAGCCGGTGACACGTCCCCGCCACGTGACGACATGCCTTCAGCAGAATGATAACATTGTCTTCGACAGACAGCATACCTTCAGCATCAAGGTCAGGGTAACATCTAGTGAGTCCTAGCTCCCACCACGTAGTGGCGCCGCCCCTGACCAATGACCCAACTATGTTATGCGCTTATCGGATAGAGATAGATACAATAAATTACAATCTCGTTACAAGTTTTTTTCTTTAATAAAGCATTTCATTCAATTTTTTTCTCCATGCAAATTATCTGGTGTACTTATTGTCTCTTTATACTGTCATGTACATGATGTATATTACAAGTATTTCATTGAATGTGTTGTGCTATCTGGTTGGTTGGTTGATTGATTGATTGATTGATTGATTGATTGATTGATTGATTGATTGATTGATTGATGGGTTGGTTGATTGATTGATTGATTGATTGATTGATTGATTGGTTGGTTGGTTGGTTGGTTGGTTGGTTGGTTGGTTGGTTGGTTGGTTGGTTGGTTGGTTGGTTGGTTGGTTGGTTGAGCGATTGATTGATTGATTGATTGATTGGTTGGTTGGTTGGTCGGTCGGTCGGTCGGTCGGTTGATTAATTGGTTGATTGGTTGGTTGGTTGGTTGGTTGGTTGGTTGGTTGGTTGGTTGGTTGGTTGGTTGGTTGGTTGGTTGGTTGGTTGGTTGGTTGGTTGGTTGGTTGGTTGGTTAAATTGGTTGGTTGGTTAGTCGGTTGGTTGGTTGGTCGGTTGGTTGATGTGTTGGTTGATGTGTTGGTTGGTTGGTTGATATAATGCTGATTGGTTGATAAGTTGGTTGCGTCAGCTCGTGTATAACGGGATAAAACATTATATTGTTATTATGTTGTTCACATGTTTTGTATTGAAAACAAATCTTCAATCAATATATCAATCATAAAGCAGGCACATCATTCACACTCAATATAGATTACCCTCTCAAATACATAGAGCTCACCATTCATTCAATATAATGAAAACACAAACAGAGTAATACAACTAACAGTCTAAATGAAAGAAAGGAATTGGCAAGATATGTACAACTATAATCATGATAATGTAATATGTAAAATGTTGGAACTAAAACTCCCTTTTCTATGTCTATAGGGCATAATAAGAAATAAGTGCAGTAGGAAGAGCTTATCCAATATCAACATAAATGGGTCCCATTACATCTAAGATTGAGCATTGAGAGGTTAAATGAAAGTGTGACATTGATAATACATTCAGGTTAATATCGCAATTTAGGATTCAAGGGGGGTGTTTCACAAAGAAACTAAGTTGAACTAAACTCTAAGTTGAACTTAAAAATTATGGAAAGCCATTTGTAGCCTTGGAATAGAGTATATTCAAAATAATAAAACAAAATCAAGTATTTTAGACATTTAATATATTTTACATCAAGAACAATGAATCTCCTTGATAATAGAAAATGTTATTAAGATTTTAATCAGCATTTTATGTCTTTTAAAAGAGTTTTTACAACAAATTCTCAAAGAAACTAATGGCTTTCCATAATTGTTAAGGCTAACTTAGGATCTTTGTGAAACACCCCCAAGGAATCACAAATTGGCGCACGAGCTAATGATCTGATTTCTTTTGAAATAATTATCTGTTTAAATCAAATTAATTAAGGTTTCCCAGTCAACTCGACAATTCATCAAATTTTGGAGCCGTATGGATCTGACCAAACAAGATAAATAGCGCCATCTCCTAATACATAGACCCATACTGTCTCGTTTAAAGGTTCTGTCTTCGTGACTGACGGCGCTTCGCAACGGAGCTGTTTAGTAAAACATGGTTTAAATTGCTGCTTATATACGTCAATAAAAACATTTTCGCTAATTTATAATGATTCGGTGATAAGTGTGTGCTTAATAGCAGCACCAAACACAATTTATCATCTGAGAAGATAGTTAATTTAGCAATTGTTCAGCTTTGATCAACATTGTTAGAAAGTAAAAAGCGTAGATTCTTTTCCCTTTACTTGATATCAATGTTGCTCTATAGTTTTAGACCATAATTCTCCTTTGTGAATTCCAGTCATAGAGTTTTAATGCTACACACATTCGGGCAAAATATTCGCACGAGAAAACTTCTCGGTGAAAAAAACCCAGCAGAACCATTCAGGCCACAATTGTTAAATGGATAGTACAGTTTGGGTCAAACTGAACTTTAGCAACCCAAACCTGCACAATAACATTACAAACTAATAGTTATAACTCCACCATGCTCGGAAGGTATAACAAATTACAAACGACTAATAAAAAGCCTGTTATCATTCAAAAAGAGCCGTTAAAATACAAGAGGGCGCTCTCTAAAAACGCATTGGTTTCAACCACTTTTTATACAAAATTGTGCGTGTGATGTTTTGTTAAAAATAATTATTAAATAGAGAGATCATCAACAACTATTTTAAAACTCTTTTGAAATTTAGCATTTTATATATATTTCTAAAAAATAATCGAATAAACCTGGGGCCACAGGTTTATTCCAATCGGATATATTTATTGATATTTCAGCTGTTTCCTAACCGATTTTGATAAAATAAAGTTTATTCTGTCATTAAAATGGTATGCTCTTTCAAATTTAACGCTCACACAAACAATTATTTTTTGAAGAGCCCTCTATACCAAAACTGAACTACCCCTTTGAAGGAATTGTGCCAATTTTGGCTAAATCAACCCATTTGGAGGCAAATTCATTGCATTCTTCATCCCAGTTATTCATGGTTACCAAAACTTAATAATTATTAACTGAACTCGTTTCCCCGTTTACTTGTTTTCCCCTAAATTAAGTCAATCATGTCCATTTAATGAAATAATGATCAAAACAGTTCCCGTATCTAATGGGTTAAATAACAACCGAGCTCTGTGGACGATTTCCTCTTCTTCCTGTAACCTTTGACTGCTTCACTCATGTCCAAACCAATGAATGTTTTTATTGGATTCGCACTATACTGTTTTCATAAAGGGTTTAGATGTTTAGCGACGTAATAATAATATGTAAACAACGCCGGTTTATTCTACATGAGTGTATAGTTAGGTTGGAAATAGTTACCCAGAGTACGTACGCGAAGGATGTGGAATGGATCTCAACTATAAATGAGTCAAATGGTGCATGCTTGTATGGAAATATTCTTGGAGTATTAAGATACGGCGCTGTAAAGTTTTAACATAATCATGAATTCAAATATCGAACTAGACAGCAATACGTCATCAGTGCTCTTGAAAACGATTTCGATGCTTGGTCATTGTTTTCAACTTGCTTTTTTAACCAGAGTAGAAGTGCATAACGTTTGAATGATCCGGTTAGAAGTATCCAGGAGCGAGTATGTTTACATGTTGTTGAGGACACTGTCAAGGATTTACTGCTTGAACACAATACGTACTGCATGCCGATAATCTATCCACGACCTGTACATTCTAGCCCGGGAATCCACATTTCGCCACCGACAGAATAACAAAACGGCTGTCTGGATTTTATCATAATACAATCGTGACTATCCGTATACATCGAAATGTTCAAATCCGCGTTGATATTATGCTTGATTTTGCTTGGGCGAGTGGCTCTATCTCTGGGAGGCTACGCAAGACAGTCGGCCTACCTCTGCGGAGAACCAGAACCAATCCAGCGTGGATCCTGGTCCATCGTTGAGGAAGGGGCTTCCGTGACCTATGAGTGCAACTTGGGTTTCTCCATGTTTGGGGTGCAGGACATCCGTTGCATTGGTAACGGACGGTGGTCTGAATCAGCTCCGAAATGTGTGGGTAAGTTGTAATTATTTAATATTATTTTCGTGTTGCGTAAGATATTTTTATGATCGAGAAACATTCTGCAATGACGTCCATATGTTTTCATCTACGATACTCATTACATTAACTAGATTCCTATCAAATTTTCTGTGCACTCTGAATCATGAACATTTGTAAAATGTTTAATTTGAAATTGTCTAACCCGTCCCCACTTTCAGGTCCTGTATTATAATTATATTCATATACTTGATTTTACATTGATACTATCATTTAAACTATAAATGAGTATAATTGATTGAATAGGAATGTTTTATAGCGCATGTTACACAATAATTAAATTCAATTGTTTCGGAAAAAAACATGTATAGCTCTAGGTTGCAGCCCTCTACCAAAATTCACCGGTCGCGCATCGATCCGCATGAATGGTGCAGTGGTTCTTTACAAGTGTCCCAAAGGAACGTGGGTCCGGGGTTCGAAGGCCATCTTCTGCGACGGGACGCGCTGGAACGACACCGTGCCGACGTGCCGTGGGCGCCGCCGGCCGACCTTCCTCCCGATCACGAACTGTCCCGTCCCACCCGGGGTACCCGACGCCGTGCAGGAGCGGAGCTTCGAACAGGTGACCTACAGGTGCGTCAATAGGACCGTGGCGACGCTGGGGTCTCAGATACTCCGGTGTCTCTCGACCGGAGAGTGGGACAGGGCTCCCGTCGTATGTGCAAGTAAGTTTAACAGATTATTTTGTCAAAGACATATCATATACAACGCATAGAATGCAATGATGTTGGGTTGAGACCAGAACTATAGTGGGTTGGCTGTCTTGCTGAAGGTCAAACGCACTTTGGGTGCTGTTGTTTTTCAGGACGATGAGTCACTACCACTTGTTGACCAGCGGCCATACGTGTTTGCCATACTATAGGCCACATTGTCATACAGTGTAGGTAAGGCATGTTGTTACATTTGGTGTAGTCTCTCAATAAAATGTTTGAATTGTATTTTACATTAATAGAGATGATGTTGCCAATTTTGAGAAACCATAGCTTGCTTGTCTTATTTGCAGGACCGGGATGTCCTCGTCTCACGGAGCCAGCCAATGGCCTGATCATCGAGATGCATGACCTCTCCGTAGTTGAGTTCCGCTGCTTCCTCCACTACCGCCTCCTCGGGTCAAGGGTCCTCTCCTGCAACGGGCGGCAGTGGAACGGCACCGTCCCGTCTTGCATCCAGGAGGCCTTGCTCGTACCACCACCAAAGCCATCTTCGGGCCCAGGGGTGGTGGAGGAGCCTATCAGGGCCTCTTACACGGTAGAGGAGGGTACTACCTGCGGCCAGGCGCCGCCCGTGAGGCACGGGAGACCAAGCTACGCCACCGAACTGGATGCGACAGGTGCAACCTTCTGGTCTGTCCAGTACGTCTGCGAACGCGGCTACCGTCTCTTGAGGAGCGGACGGATGTTCTGCTCGCGGAGTGCATGGATTGGAGAGATGCCACAGTGTGTCGGTAAGTTAAATCAATGTTTTTCTCTCTTTGCTGTGCATGACAAGTCAAATGAGAAAATAAATGATCAAGGAGAGCAATGCTTTGGTCCTCCTAATTGGAGACATGATTTATTTGCGATCAAGCATACTAGTTTGTTACAGTTTTCGCAGAGAATTTGGATCAGCGAGTTCCCTTAAAGTGTTGTGAGTGAATTTCAACCTTTGTTTTTAATTTTTGCATAGTTAGGACTGTTGCTTTTTATAACTTTAACCTCTTTTCATATTAAAAAATGGTGGAATGTATATTTCGAGTCACGGAAGAGATGGCATTCTTGTACGGGCAGCATACATTTGTTTTGTTTTGTTTTGCCTATGATGTTAAATTAATACAGGTATATATATTTGTTTGGATTACGATGGCTTCATTAATTGTGGCAATATACATTTTGTACTTTACTCTTGTAACACTTCATTGTATTTTATTTGTCATATTATGATTTGTATATGAAATAAATGAATGAAATTAAACGAAATTTTGCCCCATGAACACTAAACACTTTTAGTCTTTCCGGACAATTGCCCACAGACCAGTCTCGGTCTCGATCTCGATCGACATTTCGAAATGTTTATATTATCTTGACCACATATTGCAGCATAAAGTAAACATATTAATGGTTATTACAGATCATAAATTGCGATTGTGCAAAGATTGGCAAAGATTGATATAATGATGGGATAATTATTAAAGGTAAATATTAACATACATCAATCATCAAATCAAATCATTAATGAGTTGAATCTAACAATTATTATTATCATTATTATTGTTTTAGTTATTATTATTATCATTATTATTATTGGTAGTAGTATTAGTAGTAGTAGTAGTAGTAGTAGTAGTAGTAGTAGTAGTAGTAGTAGTATTTTTGTTGTTGTTGTTCTTGCCATTATTGTTATCACTATACCTCTAGCATACTGCGGTGTAAATAACGGTGGATGTTCGCACAACTGCCTGAACACAAACGGGCGCGCCACATGCACTTGCCGTTCCGGGTACAGATTACACATCAATAGCAGAAGTTGTAATGGTGAGATATTATTGAATTGGATTGAATTTTTATTGTATTTAACAAATCATTAAAAAAATCATACATGTACAATTACCCATCACTTGGTAAAAGAGGACTAGAAAATAGCATTAAAGGGACTTAGTAACATTGTCCAAATCCTCAAAATAAAATTTTTATTCTAGCGGTTCCCTCATACCTTGTTGTATTCGTATTAACAATAAAACTAGCTGTACCCGCGGAAATCCGCGGGTTTTTAAGAGAGAAAGACGATGATGACATAACAGCACTTTAAAACTTTACTAAATATCCCACAGTCATCATTTAAATAGTAAGACAAAATAGACTCGGGAGACTCAATCCCGCCCCACAACCCGTCGGGGCCCCGTCCAACGATACATCCGGCCAATGCATAACAAAATCATGATGGTTTAGTACCCACGCAAAGTTATTCAGTTATCCCCCATATTTCATATGATCCATAATTTGTTCCGCTTGTATTAAAATAGATACAATACACTATGTTCGTGTTCTTGCTAATAAAGTAGCTTCGCCGCTCGATACATCCGGCCAATGCATAACAAAATCATGATGGTTTAGTACCCACGCAAAGTTATTCAGTTATCCCCCATATTTCATATGATCCATAATATGTTCCGCTTGTATTAAAATAGATACAATACACTATGTTCGTGTTCTTGCTAATAAAGTAGCTTCGCCCCCCCCCCCCCCCTTCCCCGCGGCTCCAATTGCCTGTACGACACATAACCCGTCGTGTCCCTATACACGTTTCATATCCAAACTAAGTTCTCCCGCGTATACCTTTGTTTATATTCTTGTGAAACCCGATGATATATTCCCTTGAAAGGAATAGTAGCCGTATACATGCATTTGCATACTACATGAGCAGATACCTCCCCCATCCATTCTACCCCCCCCCCCCCCGATAATTTGTTCCGCTTGTATTAAATTAGATACAGTACACTATGTTCGTGTTCTTGCTAATATAGTATAGCGTCGCCGCTGCCCCCCCCCCTCCCCGTGAAGATGCCCTTGCAAACACGATGCCAAACGGCAATAGCGATCATAACCATACCATCCGCGTAATATTTATATTGATATTGATCAAAACATGGGTAGTTTCGCAACGTGTAAAATTTAGTGGGGTTTCTCAATATATATCTTGCTTTATCAACTCCGTTTTATATTCGTCGAACAAAGTTGCGGCAGTAAATCGTTAGTCAATGCTCGGCGTCGTAAACGGGCAATTGCCATTGCTGACTTTCCCTTTTCTTCGATCTCGACGACGACCACGGGGCGGGAGCGACTCGGGAATGCCTTATTGTCCTCCGCAAAACGTATATCCTTCGATCGCGACGGTCGGGGAGTCGCCGAATCCTCGGGGTGAGGATATCTCGAGTGGGACATGATTCGAGGGGTTGAAGCTTACCGTATTAATATAATAGATCATGGGACCGGTTTCGGTTTTTCAAATTTCCCTTTCGTTACAATGATATGTACGATTGAAGTATTCAGATAAGAAAAACTCAGGTGGAGTTTTGAAACCGTGTACAAAGTGAGTGCAGTGAGTTAGTGAATATCACTTTGCATTTCGCTCATTACTTGGCCATGCAATGTCCATTTGACTTGAAATTTTCACACAATACCCTGTGGACATATGAGATAACAATAATATACATTGCATCAACCATTCATCACTTTTTGCACATGTCAACAAAGTTACTAGATCCCTTTAAAGGTTGTCAAACTAGCCCTTCTAACAAGAGATCATGTGAATATATTCGTTGATTTATTCAGATACATCTTTCCGTTTACATTATTCTTTCTAGCACATGACACGCTGACAATTTTTATTTGACAAGTTCTGATTTTGATAAATACCTTTTTGTATATAACTTATACAAAGTATAGTATTACAATCATCGTTTATTTAACCTAGTAAAGTACCAGTTGAATATATATATATATATATACCCCGTGCTAAGGTCATTATCTATAAGTGCCACTTTAATTGAGTGATTCAAATCAGCTGACTCTACAAGTGCGCATAGGACCTTAGGTGTAAACTTCAACATGGTGTACTTCAATATATTTCTGGACTGACCAAGATCATCTACAATATACTTGATAGCCTACATGTCAATCATATATATTATTGTTTCATGCGTAGGTTCCGCTTTGGCAGACCGGAAATCAGCCAGATTTCCATATTTTTGTCTGTTTGGTGAAAATGTATTTTTTATTTTATTTATTACGTACATGATTTTATTACGTACATTTACGTACATTTATTACGTACCCTATACTACTGTGTTATGTTATACTTACCATAATTGCTCTTAATTTGATATCTTACCACAACACAGTTTGTACACACTAATTTGGATAATAATTAAATCGCAATATTTTCTTATTTCTTTTCTTTAAAAGGACAAAGGAATCAAACTATAGTCTCGGCAAATAAAGTTCTATAGAATTGCGACAGTATACCGTATAGCTACCCACAAATAATAGAAAACGAAACGAAGCAAGATAAAACTGAAATACATAGATTGTGCCCTTTAGCCACTAGAATGCCCCAGCCATCACCAATGAAGAAGCCCGTCATGCTAAGCCACTGAACCGAACATTAAGGGGTAACCATGGTAACCAAGAATGCATTTCTGGTCACAGTCATCCAACAGTTAAAAAACATATAATACAAATTATTAGGATCCTGCAATAAGCTATGCTTCTAAGGGTTGCCTAACCATAATAATTAATTTGTGATTGCGATGAGTTATATGTATATTGATTTTGTTGTAATGCTTGAATAAACGAACTTAAGAACGTGTACAACCCCACAGTATAGTCATAACCTAACGTATCAATACTACCCCCTTTTAACCCCAAATATATGTGATTATGCCTTTATACATCATAATAATGAAGGTTTTATAATAACATATAAGATATTTTAACCCATATTCCCTTTGGTAGATATAAACGAATGTGCGTCAAACAGTGGGCGGGGACCGTGCGGCGAGATATGCCACAACTTTGCTGGTAGCTACATATGTCTGTGCCAGCGAGGCTATCGGCTCGATGATGATGGACACACGTGCTCATGTAAGTGAATAAATCAAAACTGTTTTGAATCAAATCATTTGTGACCCATCGCCTCCAGGAACCTTATGTCTATGTATTAACTATATTGGAATGATCTGAAACAGGATTAAACAGGTTCATGTAAATATCCTCAACAATATCGTTAATAATGTTTAATTTTCTAATTATACGTTTGAGGTAGTTTATGTACAGTATATAGGTGGAAAATCATGAACTTTCCTTTTCATTGAATCATTGTAGCCCATCGCCTACAGGAACCTTATGTCCATGAATTAACTCTTTGGGAATGATCTCAAACAGGATTTAATTGGTTATACATATACTCTCTGAATAATATTAATTTTATAATTATAAATTTGATATAGTTTATGTATCGATGATATAGAATTGATACAAATACAAATGTTGTCATGAGGAATGGCAGCACCTATATGATGTTTGTTCTGAATATGTTGAGGAACGTGTACAAAAGTTGTCTTGTTCACACGACGTTGCATTTCTTAATATATAAAGGCATGTGACTTCAATTTCTTTGTACACCTAAAATATAAAAGAAGACTTGTATATTATGTCCGATTTCAACGTTGTCAGGCGCCGTATAATATAAATAGTGTTTAATTATTACAATTATCATACTTTTTCATTATTATAAACGTCAAAACATTTTGTGATCATTATAAACATCAACACATTTGTTTCAATGTCAATCATTATTTTTGCATCGTTATAGATCAAGAAGTAGACCCTTGCTCTCGAATTCGGTGCGCCTATGGTCGATGTGAGACGGTGAACGGCACGGCAACATGCCAGTGTCCTCGAGGATTCAGATTGGCGCGCGAGAGGCGCGCTTGTCAGGGTGAGATTATACAGGCAAACCTGTCTTAGTGGCCACCTGTATTTAACAGCCAATCTGCCTATATTGGCCACCAGACGTGATCCTTTATAGAGATAATACATGTTATGGAACCGGTCTTTAAATGTCGCCTGTCTACAGTGACCAATTGTCTTATATCCGTTAGATGGTCACTAAACACATGTTTGACTGTATTTGGTTGAATTGTTAGTGCATCATGCAAATATGTGGGTTTTGTGTAGAACGAGAAGTGGCAATATACTATTTCGTACATATAGTCAAACCTGTGTATAGTGACCACCTACGGTAAACAAAACAAAATGACCACTGTAGACAGGTGACCTTTATAAGACAGTTTCCATAACATTGTTTTCATCTGCAGGGGAACATTGGTGGTGGCGACTATAGACAGGTGGTCGCTGAGGCAGGTTTGACTGTAATTATTATATTATTTACTGAATAGGGTAAGGTTGCCTAAATCAATAAACCAAAAGTTGATAGTGGAATGCACAAGTCGCTCCCTACAGGGATGCGACGACTCGTTGGAGTGGATTACTTGATAACATTGTTTTCATCTGCAGGGGAACATTGGTGGTGGCGACTATAGACAGGTGGTCGCTGAGGCAGGTTTGACTGTAATTATTATATTATTTACTGAATAGGGTAAGGTTGCCTAAATCAATACACCAAAAGTTGATAGTGGAATGCACAAGTCGCTCCCTACAGGGATGCGACGACTCGTTGGAGTGGATTACTTGATAACATTGTTTTCATCTGCAGGGGAACATTGGTGATGGCCACTATAGACAGGTTGCCGCTGAGGCAGGTTTGACTGTAATATTATTTGCTAAATAGGGTAAGGTTGCCTAAATCAATAAACCAAAAAATGTTCACGGATGGCACAAGTCGCTCCCTTATGACAGGGATGCGAAGGCTCGTTGGAGTGTATTACTTGATATATTAGTGTTAATTATTCATTTAACCCTTTAACTAATTCACCCTGAATGGGATAATAGATACTGTATGGTTTAATACTGGCATCATTAATGCAAATTATGATCCCGTATCAACTAGATATCGACGAGTGTTCTCGACAGGTCTCTCCATGTGAGCAGGGATGCAGGAACACGTTTGGGAGCTACGAGTGTACATGTCCCCAAGGATCGGCCGTTCTGTCTGGAGGACGCTGTGAAGGTATGTCAGTCATACTGAAATTGGTGGGAATGAATTTACAAACAATGTTTATGAATACCGTGGTTTAAACCGTGGTTTACAATTATGAAATGCCGCTTGCAGACAACTAAAGAGCGGTAATCACATGTTGCTAATTCTCTAATGATATACGAAATGAAATTCTCAATCTGAGAACGTATACCTTTAATTGGTGTCTTTCGCAAATGTGTAACTTCAACATTGTTAAACCTAATTGTTAAAAGAAGTGGACTTTCTTGTTCCATCAGTTTGCAAATGGATCTCCATAGATTTTAACAATATTTTAAACATACACCTCCTTTGTGAATTATATCCATTATGTTTTTATGTGTGTATTTGTATCGCGTTTCATGTGGAAATTCGATAGTGCTTCTAACGTTTATTTAACAAGTTGTTCTATTAAATAATTTAGGTTCTCAAGTATTGCATATTTTGAATAAACCAAATTGCTGAAACTTTGAAGATTTAACATATTTGTGAATTCCCCAAACCCTTCATATCTTAAATCATGTCACTTGTTCCAGGGGCCGCGGAAATGTTTTGAAAGTGGGGGGGGGGGGGGGGGGGGGGGGGCTGACCTCATTTGGGCTGTTATTATAGTTATTATTTTGTGCTTATGTATTTCTTTGTTTTAAGCCCAAAAAAATGGGGGGCTGCAGCCCCCCAGCCCCCCCCCCCCCCCCCTGTTCCGCGGCCCCTGTAAACTATGGCAATTGTCACTACCTTCACTGTTTTTAGAATGTGGGCAAAACACTTACCTAAGCAGCAATGGAAGACGCTGCGTGCCGTGCCCTGAGAATGCGGTGACGAGGCGGGCAGGACAGACAGCTTTAGAAGCCTGCAAGTGCGGTGCAGGGTTCGAGGGAAACCCAGCCAGGAATCAACCATGTCGAGGTTAGATTGGGAACAATTTCACGATTTAAAATCAAAATGTATTAAAAGTTGATGAAATTAATGGAAATAGATACAAAACATTCCTAATGACCTACGGACGGTATTAGCTGTGCCCTACGAATGATGCGATAAGAGACGGGTATATAGGAAAAAGCGCTTTAACTCCATACATGCGTTGGATAGGGTTCGAGGGAACTTATCTCTTCCTGATTCCATCATGTCGCGGTTAGATTGTTCAAGATCCTATACAAAAGAAGAATATAAAAAAAAACCTCATCCATCAAAATAAATTAATTGTATTACTTAATTCTTTTAAACAATATAACAATGCAAATAAAGCCCGGCGCAGACAGAGTCGACTTGACTGTTCCAACTTGTTTTCAGTCGGATCTGCTCTGTGTGCATTGTCTCACATATCCGATTTGCCAGTCGGAGGCCAGTCAGAAGCCAATAGGGCCCGATTTAACATGTTGAATCGACCGCAACTGAATCGGACCGACTGTGACTTCCAGTCGGGTCGAGGCGGATTAATTCGTTTCTGTCTGCGCCGGGCTTAAGCCCCATGAAAGTGCAACTTTAAGGTGTTCGCCGACTCGATCAGCCCTGTGCTGGCTGCGCCGCCACTGACTTGACTGATGTTTACTTCTCTGTAAATTCCCCAGATATCAACGAATGTTCGTCAAACAACGGGGGTTGTGAGCAGTCGTGCGATAACACTATGGGATCCTTCTTCTGTAAATGTCTTCCTGGATACACCTTGGATGTAAACGATCAGCGCTCATGCATAGGTAAGCCTAGACCGAAAAATCAGCGTATCTGTTCAATGGTTGTTCCACTGACTGCGTCTGGTTCCACTGACCCTATTAAAGAGAACCCCATACAGAGTTGGTTATTTTTAACTAAGGTATTGAGGGTAAACTGTTTTGGGCATCTACCAAGTAATACCATCTGACTTTTTGTGATTTTTGCCCATGAATTTAATGTTATTGATCAGAAATGAAAATTTCTTCGCCCTATCTATAAGGCGACATTATGGAGGGGTCTACCACACCGCAGGTCGGATACTTTATCTAGCCCTTTTTTGTATTAAGACAAAAGGGATTACCCCTCTCACCCTCCCCTGGAATCGAAAATACATGTATGCGTTATTATAAATATCTTAATAAGACACGACTGAACTAAGAGTTGATGCTTTTAAAAACAATTTAATTTCCTAAAACAATGGTCGTTGGTGTTTATTTAATTTGTAGGCTGTTTTATTCCTTCTGGGATTTCATACATTCACTTTTAAATGTCAATCCCTACATATTTTAACGAGTATATAAACGAGTGTGTGTTTGACTTGAGCAACCTTGTTGAAAGATGTCTCAATAATTATTATAACTTAAAGTAAGGCATTGTTAGTCATTTCCCCCCTTACATTAAATTATTTTTGAAGAAATCGACGAGTGTTCGTTAAATAATGGAGGATGTCCCCACGGATGTCGCAACTCCCCGGGGAGCTTTTCTTGCATCTGCAACGAAGGCTATGCAGTGGACCCCTTCGATCGTTTCAACTGCGTGGGTGAGACATAGGAACATTACAATGCTATTTTAGGTTGAGAATCATTGTTATAATTATTACCATTATACAATATGTGATAAATGCGTTAACATTGACTGTTCGTCTGGTGTATACTTACATTATACTAAACTTAATGAGATTTTAATACATTATATATCTAATAAATTAAACAATTATACATTAAATGGATGATGGCGCTATTAAATTTAGTTTATTTGCATTTGGCGACAAGGGTCTGTTGAGAGAGGGCATGATAGTTTGTTGTAATATTTTCATAATTATTTTTATTTCTTGGTAAACCATAATCGTTTACATTGGTATTTCATAATGATACATAATATAAAAGATTATAATATTTTAAGAATTGCCGTTCTTCATTAGAAAATGTACATGTCTTGTATGTATTTGTCGACAAATTCCATGTATTTCAGATGTAGACGAGTGTGCATTCGACAGTTCTCGATGTGACCAGGTCTGTGTGAACGCGATAGGAGGATATCAGTGTGAATGCAATGAGGGCTTCGCGTTAGCGGGAGATGGGAGTTCTTGTATAGGTAAGACTGAGAAAGTAAATCTCCTTTCCTTGTAACTTGGTAACATTGGAGAGCTACCCTTTATTGCTAAAAATGTTGTAACCCTTCATCCAATGAAACCAAACTAATGTATTTAGTAATTGATTATGTATCAATACAAGTAAGGATAGTGTGCATATGACAGCTATGTCTGTGTGAAGCAGTAAAAACATTTTGGTGTGATTGCAATGGAGGCCTTGTTTTTTTTTCTTTCAGGCCAAAAAAATGGGAAGGACAATTATTTGGGCAAAAGATCCCAGCCCCCCTTTCAAGGACAATGAAATCCAGACAAATTGTTGTATGCACTATGAGACACTAATTAGGATGAATAGTCTCTGAAAATTTGAGCACAATCGGTCAAGAAATAAGAAAATTATGGCTCTTTGAAAAGAGCCATTTATTTCTATGAGTTACTCAAATTGGCAACGCACTCTGGCAAAGTTGTGGACTACTCCCCATACATTTTGTTCAAAAGATTTCAATTTCAATGTATGCTTACCCTTCGTTTGAGTTCAACATATGTTTTGTAGAATGCATTTATACATAACATATCATGAGTTAGGGGAATGGAAAAATGTGACTATGAAGAAAACTGTAAAAATGGGAACATTTTTGTACGAAACATATGGGGAGTAGTCCACACACATATCAGAGTGCGTTGCCAATTTGAGTTCCCCATAGGAATAAATGGACATCTTCAAAGAGCCATGGTTTTCTTGTTTCTTGCCCGATTACGCTCTAACTTTCAGAGATTATTCCTCCTAATCTCTTCAAGTCTATGAAAGCAACATTTGCTTGGGTTTCATTGTTTTTTAAATAAGTTGCCCGTACGCCCTTGCTCAGAGTCAGTCAGTCCACTTTCGTAAATTACGCACCCCCTTAAAAAAATCCTGGTTACTATACGGGCCTGGTAAATATGCATACCGGTGATTTCAAATAATCGTACTCCCAAAGCAAAGTTTTCGCTGTAATTTGATTATAATTCGTCATTTTTTGTCTCGATACCAAGTGAATTACTTTGGATTCACAAAATATTTATTGTATGTGTTTGTTCTGTACTTATTTTTCAGCGGAAGTTTGCACCCCTCTTTCGCCTCCTTCTAATGGTTACGTAACTCGCAATTGTAGCCTGACTGAAGCAGGGTCGGGATTACCAGGTAATTCTTAGACTACTACAACTATTACTACTACTACTACTACTACTACTACTACTACTACTACTACTAGTCTACTACTACTACTAATAATAATAATAATAATGGAATAATTATACTAAAAACAATAATTGTGATAAAGTAATAATAGCAATGATTATACTAATAATAACAATAATAATAACAATACTAATAATACTACTACCAATAATAACAATAATAATAACAATAATCATAATACTACTATATACAATAATAACAATGTTCATTATAATTAATGATAACTACAATGAGTATTTTGAGGATAAATAATGAAAATGTAACTGACTATCTTGATGTTTGTTTTAAATTCTACTCCTAGTGAGAACATCATGTCGGTATGAGTGCAACGAAGGGTACTGGTTAGACGGTGAGGCAGAGCGAACCTGCATGCCGAAAGGAAGATGGTTGGGTGATGCGCCGAGATGCATCCGTAAGTAATGCGACAATGAAACCCAAGCACACTGTTGCTTCCATAGACTCTAGAGATTAGGAGGAATAATTTATAAAAGTTAGAGCATAATCAAGAAAACTATGGCTTTGTGAAGATGTCCATTTATTTCAATGGGGGACTCAAATTGGCAACACACTCTGATAAGTTTGTGGACAACTCTTCACACTTTTCCTTTCCCCTAACTCGTGATATGTTGTGTATAAATGTATTTTTCAAAACACATGTTGAACTCAAACGAAATATAAGCATATATTTTGAGCAAATAAGAACAAAAAAAAACACACTAAATTTCGTGTACAAAACGTATGGGGTGCTGTCCACAACTTTACCAGAGTGCGTTGCCAATTTGAGTAACTCGTAGAAGTAAATGGCTATTTCCAAAGAGCTGTGAATAGTTTTCAATTATTTCTTGTCCGACCGTGCTCAATTTTTCAGAGACTGTTCATCCTATTAATTGTCTTATATAGTGCAAACAACGATTTATACGGGTTTAATTGTCCTTTAAACCTGCCATTACTGGCACCAAGTTAAACAATAAAACAATATGCTGAGGCACTACAAGCCAGTTGTGCATCAAGTTCTGAAATGGTAGCCATTTTAGGTAAAGTTGCCTATAAGTTCAACACATGTTAGCCGTGACAATATCCTCATAAATGCCTACCCAATCGCCATAATTATGATGGGAAATAACAACAGACAAACAGAAATTCATCAAATTTTGGAAATTCACCTTTCATGATTTTTGAGTGTGCTCTCCGTACCGTATCCGTATTATAAACTAATGAAATTTATCTTCCCCCTAACACAAAGCAAAATATAGACTAATAAAGAACACCTTGATTTCAAACAAGGTTTGTAATACCAACACTATGTGTGTTTTTTAATTAATTATATTGCATTATTTGGACAGAGACGGGATGTTTGTCATTGACGGCGCCGCCATTTGGTCATGTGATACCCGAGCGATGTCACATGGGACAGAGCGAGATCCAATCGTTGTGCAACTTCGCCTGTGATAGTGGTTACAGTATCCTCGGACAATCCACACTTCAGTGCACACGGCATGGGGAATGGTCGACCAGACCGCCTATTTGCACAAATGGTATTGATTGACTGAGTGGTTGATTGATTGATTGATTGATTGATTGATTGATTGATTGATTGATTGATTGATTGATTGATTGACTGATTTGTTGATTTATTGATTGATTGATTGTTTTATTGATTGATTAGTTAATTAAATCGTTCATTGATTGATTGATTGATTGATTGATTGATTGATTGATTGATTGATTGATTGATTCATTCGTTCATACATTCATTCATTCATCCTTCCTTCATTCAAGCTATTATAACTGATTGCATTCAACTGGGGGGGGGGGGGGGGGGGGGGTGCCCTATTCATTCATCCCCCCTGATGACTAGGTATTACGTAAGTCGCTACGCCCGTGACTGACTGATTGATTGATTGATTATTGATTTATTGATTTTAATTAAATTTTAGTATGATTAATAATATGATAACCAAAATTTATTGTATCTTTTAAATGGGTGTGGTACGTTACTTATATTTCCGTATGACTAAATAATTTCTATTAAATAGATAAACATATTAGATGTCCAGAAAACATTACGGTGATGTTGCCCAAGGGGTCATCGGAGATGTTCATCGACTTTCCTCCTGCTGACCACAACCTCCAACAGGTCAACACCAGCCACCCTCTCACCGGACACGTGTTCAGAGCTGGTCGTACACGTGTAAACTTCACTGCCTACACCAATGACACGAGTATCGTAGAGTCTTGCAGTATGGTTGTTAATGTTGTAGGTAAATTGTCGTTTCATTTGTACATGTTTTTATTTGCAATGGATATTGCTCGACCTTTAGTAATGTTAACCTGTTTGCTGTCATAATCATTGTCACTGATTTCTCCATAGTGTCTTCATACTGTTTAATTTCTTTAATTATACCGCATAATTTACATACAAAATGAAACCCTAATAACCATTAGTGATGAATGAACGAATTACTTTGTTATTATAAGTACTAGTAGTGGTAGCAAAAGCAATAGTAGTAGTATTACTAGTACTATCTGTAAAACTTGTATCATTTTTGTCAAACTATTGTTTCAAGCTTTTAGAATAACCAATTTGTTCTTGTAGATGAAGAAGCACCAGCCATGATCGGATGTCCGCTGCCTTTCACGATGAAGATCAAAGATCGTTTCATCGAGAATCTGGTGATTCCTGAGCCGACTTTTCACGACAACGTTGGGGTCACCAATGTGACACGAACAATCGTAAGTATTTACTATAGGTTTTCACGACAACGTTGGGGTCACCAACGTGACACGAACAATCGTAAGTATTTACTTTATGTTTTCCCGGCCATTTTGAAACTTTTGTCAATAAATTGTATAAATGTTTACTTCAGTTTCGTCCCGTGAAGCCTAATTGTGTGCAACTGCAAACTTCGATTTCGTCTTAGGTCGATCAATTTCACAAAAAATCACACATTATAAAATTTGAATTGTTGTTGAAGATAATGTATGACAAACGACTAAATTGAGGGGCCGTTGTGTGAAATCGATCTTCCAATTAGACGAAATTTAAGTTGGCATTGGCACACATTAGGCTTCTCGGGATGAAATTGAAGTAAGAATGTATAAAATTGAATGACAAAATTTGAACAAAGTGGACGGAAAACCTATATTCACGATATTAGCAATAATGTCTATATTATTTAATGCTAGACGTCTTTTAAACAAACGTAATTCAAAATAAATTAATATTTTAAAATCATAATTTGTATAATAATTATGAAATACAAATAAATAATTGACTGATATTCCCCTCCCTTCCCGTCATGATTCCAACGACTCCCATGACTCCCGCACCGCTCTCTATATTGTTTTAATGTTTGCAACTAAACAAGCTTCATGTAGCCTATAATTATGTTCGACGTTATGTAGGCCTACAGCACAGCACGGTACCGTATACATGAAAGTCAGCTTTACTTTTATCTTCAATATTAACTTAGGCTTGATCCTCAATCAGGAGAAAATTAACATAAACTTTCATTATTTATACTATTCTTTGATCTCCCAATCAGGAGCCTTCAGGTCAATTTACGTGGGGTACCTACATAGTGCACTATGAAGCGGTTGATTCTGCTGACAACGTTGCATCTTGTATCTTTGAGATTACCATTCAGGGTAAGCCACCCCCTTAAATTATTAGATAATACACGGTGAAATATGACAGATGAGCTTCAGTTCTGGTAAAAAGGTTTTGGATAATTTGTTTTAATGTGTAAATGCCGAGTACTGTTTTTTTTTGTAAATATTTGTTATCCCGCCCAGCAGAAAATGCCTAATCCAACAATAATATTTCCATGTCAGTGATTTTAAACATGCGTGTGTGTACGTGTGTGTGTGTGCGTGTGTGTGTGTGTATGTATGTGTGTGTGTGCGCGTGTGTGTGTGTGTGTTTTGTTAAATCTCCATTGTTTAATTTTTGTGAATTACACTTGATTTGTACACTTGAGATGTATTTAAACTTGTATTATTTAAAATGTTATTCAATTGTAAATGTTATGTTAATAATTTGGAGAAATAAAAAATCATAAAAAAAAAGTGTGTGTGTGTGTGTGTTTGTTCGCCTTGCTTTAGTAGCGAGTCAGTTATAATTATACTAAAGCAATATATAAACTAGAAATGAAACTGATTGTGTTTGTTGTTTGATATGATATATTTAACTATACGCAAACATAATTATGTAACGAGAACCATCAACTGTCTCATTTGTGCAAACGAAATACGTTTTTAAATTAGAAACTTGTATTAACTAGTAATCGAATTTAAAATATTTTTTTTTCTAACCAGCTTTGTCACTAGACTGCGGGGTGCTTGATGGTCCGCTTAACGGGCACAATTTCTGCAACCCTTGGGAATACGGACAACTCTGTCAGCCCACGTGCTTGCCAGGGTTCTACTTTTTCGACGGTCCCCTCCCCAAGGCGACGTACGTATGTGGCAGCGATGCCCAGTGGAAACCAGCGAAAATTGTTCCAGATTGCACGGCGTATGAGCTGATGGTGAACGGGTCCGCACCTTTTCCTTGTGCCGCGGGAAAACAGCTCAAGATTTACCCGGCCCTCGGGAAGCCCGCTTGCAGTAAGATGTTTTTTTTTATGAACTCATATGTCAACATTTTTCCTCCACAGTTTTGATATTTAAGCATAACAATACACATGATAAAGGCGGTAATATGCAATCTTGCCCTAAAAGTATTTGCACACAGTTTCCATATACAAACAGAACCGACACAGTTTAACACATCCATCAAATATTTATACAAAATCGAATGGTGACTCCAAACACCCCAAATCAAGATAGATAAACAAACACAAACGAATACTCAAGAAGAAGCCATCTCAATTTTGACATAATAATTATTTTAAATGATTTATAATGAGTGAAAATGAGCAAAGAAAAATAACACATCCATTACACTTGACTGACCAGGTGGCATTATGGTTACCTTGAGACATTGATTCCTAAATTCTAAATTCTAAATCGTAAATTCATTATTTAAAGTAATATCTTTTCATTCCACAGTGGACTGCATGTCCTATCAGGATAGGTCAGGCGAGGCCAGTCTTCGTTCGCTGTGTGTTCCCGACTTCCCGTTCTATTCGTCCTCAATACAACTGTGATAATTTATTGTCACTAAATTCTTGATTCACATAATGTATTCATTCCACAGTGGAGTGTCCTCGTGGCATGTACTCCGTGGACCTCGGTCCTGTAACCCAGCCGGTCTGCAAGCACTGTCCCAGAGGGGCTTCTTAGGCAGGACGGGTCAGACTTTGCTTCCTAGAACTGTGATCCCGTATGCCCTCAAATAAAAAAAAAAAATCAAGATTCGTGAATATTTTACACATTCCCTCCACAGTGGAATGTCCCCGCGGGATGTACTCCGTGGACCTCGGTCCTATAACCCAGCCGGTCTGCAAGCACTGTCCTAGGGGACTCTACCAGGACAGGACGGGCCAGAAGTCCTGCCACGTCTGCCCTCAAGGAATGGCAACTAGTAATCTTGGAGCCACTAGCCCGAGGGAGTGTCAAAGTAAGTACCAGTGACGTACGCGCATGCGTGCATATCGAACATAATTTATTTTATCGTGGAGCATTTTAATTTAGATCTAGGAAATAAAAAGTCTGAACCTATTCAGAAAAATGAATATCCTATATAGATTTTTTCACACTGTGAATTCCTAATGACTTGAAATTATCTTAATTTTACAATACCATGTTTGATTAAATTTGTAACTAAAAGAAGCATACCGTCATGAAATGAATTAGGAAACTTGAACGTTGTCCAGGGTTACTCAATCTACGTTTGGAACTGCATAATGATATATGCAGGTCAGAATTGGGAACATTGTGTATTTTCAAAAGACAGGTCTACAATAACTTGTAATGTAAAAACTCAGTGTTAATTATGATTCTCTTTCTTGTTGAGAGAAGTTGGTGAAAATATACTTTAATGGTCTACAATAAGAATTTGAGGGAGAAAGTTATACGCGGTAGCTATTTATTAAAGTTATTTGATCACAAATATATTATACATTATTTTCTTTTCTGAAGGTGCAGTTCAAGAAGCAGTGGCAGAGCCGATGCCGTAATGTTTGCTACGTCAACCAACACGCTATAATACGCATCAACACAGTCATGACAGATAGCAAGCCAGCATCCTCAAAGCGCCTAGAATAATACCACAATCTATGTGTCAGTGTCCAGGCCCGTAGCCATGGGGTGCGTTGGGTGCGTACGAATCCCCCCCCCCCCAAAAAAAAAAAAAAAATCAATCAGAAAGGTCCACTTTTTATCGGTCTCTGCCATTTAAACCAGTGGTCTCCATCCCGGGACACGATCGGTCTTGGCGACGAACATTCCCCCCTCCCGCTTATACACAAGTCAAACCAGTGGTCTCGGTGTCGGTCATGACTGGTCTTGGCGACGAACACCCCCACCCCCCCCCCCCCCTTATACACCCCAACCAGGTCCCGTTTTTGTACATTACGCACCCCCCTCCCCATACTTAAGTCAACATTTAGCTTAAGTATTACTTAAGTTAAACTTACCAAGTTAATTAGCCCAAATTGTGATTTGATTAATTCATCAACTGAAAATTTACACAAATTTTGATGTCATAATGTCTTCAAATATTACATTTAGATTATGTTTTACTGAAGTAAAGTCTAAAAAAAAAAAAAAACGATTTTAATACGAGTTCTCAGCCTAGAAAATGCTAAGTAAATTTCTTAATTAATCTAAGTATTGAATTGAATATCAGCCCATCAGGTGTCCATATTCACGGGCGTAGCGACTTATGTAATACCTATTCATCAGGGGGGATGAATGAATAGATCATCCCCCCAGTTGAATGGGTATCAATGCCATGTCTACGCCCGTGTCCATATTCATACAACCACACAAGCTTAGTTCCATTCTAGGTCTGTTTTAGTTGATAGGGCTAAGGAGGCCTAGGCAATGATTGTTTTATTTTCCAGATAGCCATACTTAGTGACTAAAAAAACTATGTATTGCGTACTTAGCTCTATTATATACAATAGACTTAGTGTAGTTTACAAATATTGGCCCGAGTAAATTACACTATAATTCTAGTTTGTATTAATTTGAATTTGAATAATTTCTACTCAAATGACCTCATTAAATACAAACATATATACATGTAATTATGTTTCAAATTGTGTAAACAAATTAAGGGGCATGAATGAATGCGTGTCCATTAACCCTCTGCGTGCCTTGGTCTGTAGTTACTGTAGTCATAATACCCATAGAATCAGATCTATTGGCGGGAATTATTGTACAGAGCCGTATATAGGCGGCTCAGGTATTGTATGAGTTCCGTCCCTTGGGTGTTAGCATGGGAACTTATTAAAGGGATGCCTGTAAAGTGTCTAACTCCACGAAAAATTACTTGATAGCTTCCTCGTTTCTCTTCTACCGCGTTGTTTAGCTTAATCGGTTGAGTAAGATAAGGGCGTTAAAGGTAGTTCAGATTCGTCAAATGAGATGCGCGGCGCCATCTTGCATATGCGTTGCGCACGGTGCGTAATGCACGTTAGCTCAGTGTCATGCGGTGCGCACAAACTAACCCAGTTCAAAATGGCGACCCGCTATGTAGCATCCCCACGCTTGATGCCCTTTAAGTGGATTTTTTTAGAGACATTTCAGAAATTGAGTTATGTATACCATCTTGTAGCTTACAATGTCCTGTACCTTGTACCAAATTTTCAAATTAAAATTGGTTTTATTTACTGAGATATATACCAATAATCAAAGGGCGTTAACGGCTCTCGGCGATTTAGTTGAGAATGAGAAGGGCGTTAAGCGCGCTCGGTCCCTGTGCGCATGCGCAGAGCAGGCGCGGCTCTCATGTTTGGTCCATATGCGAAACCGGTTTGAACCGGTCCGGTGCGCGCAGAGACTTAGCGCCCTTATCACTTTTATAAAAATCATCAAAAGCGCGTGATTCGTAAAACAGTTGCGTTGAAAGGATACGAACTGTGGGCGTTAAGTTATAACACTGCACTAAAGTCGTTTAAGAAAATAATAATTTCTTCGGATTTTTATTTGATTGTGTCGGCAATGTTAAAATACATATTTTACAATGTTTAAATCATTAAAATGATGCAGCTACTCCAGGATATCTCAATTTTTAGTACTTAACGCCCTTCTCATTTTAAGCAAAGTGTGACATTACACACAACATGCTTAAAATGATAAGGGCGCTAAGATTTTAACTAGCTGTAACAAACAAACTTTAGTATATTATGTCCCAGTTTGTTGATAGATGTAAGAATGGTATTCATTCTCCTCACTGATTTTTCTAAAAGAATTTACAAATCAGACAAAGCTGTTAATTGTGACTTTTAAAAAGGCAAAAAACTTAAAACGCGATTATCTCGGAATGACATTTGGCGCGTGCGTGAGCACTTAGCGCCCTTCTCTTTCTCAACCGACGTTATGGTAATAGAAGAATAAAATAGGGTTAGATTTTTTCAAATGCCCCTTTAGTATGACGATATCTATCATTCAGCTCAAGAGCGTTAATGAACGGCCATAAACCTCATACAGTAATTCGTTGTAAAAGCTGACGCATATTTTCGCTTTTTTAACCAGGAAAGCAGTGTTCTTTTTCAATGAAACTTTCACACATCATTCAGACATATCTTACAATGATTCTGGTACAGGATTGAAGTCTCAAATGTCATTTTGGGCAATATCTGACACTTTACAGGTGCACCTTTAACCCGGGGGGGGGGGGGGTCTGTCCTCATAGAAAGGGGGGTATCATGCGTGACCAAGAATTCGAGTAAAAAGGGTGTTTTTTTACGATCAGGCAAGTTACTCGAGTATCTTGAATAGGGTCTCAAAATCACCAAAAATCAGGAAAAAGGGTATCTTTTTTTAGGCTGATGAGTTACGCATTTAGGGTCTCAAAAATTCACACTAGAACAAGTTTTAGTCACTGTTTTGAGGTGCTTAGGGTATCAAAAATAGTTATAACTTGCTTAGGGGTTTACACAAAATTGATTACTTGCTTACGGTATCAAAAATAGTCATAACTTGCTTAGGGATTTACAAAAAAATGATTACTTGCTTAGGGTATCAAAAATAGTTATAACTTGCTAAGGGGTTTACACAAAAATTGATTACTTACTTAGGGTAGCAAATTACCGATAATCATACTTACTTAGGGTGTATATTTTGCACCACGCAAATACTAGTTTAGGGTGCTTTTGGCAAGTCGACCCAGCTAGCCACCTGACGTCGTGCCGATGTCATAAGTTGTTGGCCGGATGTCGGCTTATCGCGGTTGGCTCGAGGTTAAAATGTCCGCCAGCCCAACATCGTAACCACGTCATTTTGTGATACGTCAATTTCTGACAATGGCCCAACATCAACTCATGACATTGGACCAACATAATATTATGATGTGGGCGCGAGGTTAAAATGTCCGCTAGCCTAACATTGTCCCAACATCATTTTGTGATGTCGGGCAAATGTCAATTTCCGACAATGGCCCAACACCAAATCCTGACATAGGACAGATATCAAATTCTGATGTGGGCTCGACGTTAAAATGTCCGCCAGCCCAACATCGTCCCCACGTCATTTTGTGATACGTCAATTTCTGACAATGGCCCAACATCAACTCATGACACTGGACCAACATAACATTATGATGTGGGCGCGAGGTTAAAATGTCCGCTAGCCTAACATTGTCCCAACATCATTTTGTGATGTCGGGCAAATGTCAATTTCCGACAATGGCCCAACACCAAATCCTGACATAGGACATATATCAAATTCTGATGTGGGCTCGACGTTAAAATGTCCGCCAGCCCAACATCGTAACCACGTCATTTTGTGATACGTCAATTTCTGACAATGGCCCAACATCAACTCATGATATTGGACCAACATAACATTATGATGTGGGCGCGAGGTTAAAATGTCCGCTAGTCTAACATTGTCCCAACATCATTTTGTGATGTCGGGCAAATGTCAATTTCCGACAATGGCCCAACACCAAATCCTGATATAGGACAGATATCAAATTCTGATGTGGGCTCGACGTTAAAATGTCCGCCAGCCCAACATCGTCACCACGTCATTTTGTGATACGTCAATTTCTGACAATGGCCCAACATCAACTCATGACATTGGACCAACATAACATTATGATGTAGGCGCGAGGTTAAAATGTCCGCTAGCCCAACATTTTTCCAACATCATTTTGTGATGTCGGGCAAATGTCAATTTCCGACAATGGCCCAACACCAAATCCTGACATAGGACAGATATCAAATTCTGATGTGGGCTCGACGTTAAAATGTCCGCCAGCCCAACATCGTCACCACGTCATTTTGTCATACGGCAATTTCTGACAATGGCCCAACATCAACTCATGACATTGGACCAACATAACATTATGATATGGGCGCGAGGTTAAAATGTCCACTAGCCCAACATTGTCACAACATCATTCTGTGATGTTGGCCCAATGTCAATTTCCGCCAATGGCCCAATATCAAATCCTGACGTTAGGCCAACATCAAATTCTGACGTTGGCCCGACATTACAATGTCCGCCAGTCCGACATTAGCCCAACGTTATTTTTTATTGTTGGCCCAATATCAAATCTTGACGTTCGCCCGACGTTTGATGCTGGACCAACATCAAAATTTGACAATGGCCCAATGTCATTAATATGACATCTCCAATAAGAGGTCGACCTAATATAGCGCCGATGTTGGGACTGGTATCAATTTAAGAGGTTGCTACCCAGCTAGCCACCTGACGTTGTGCCAGCATTGGGCCAATGTAAAAAGTCGTTTTAAGACGACGTTGGGCCTACATTAAAAATCCGACGTCGCCGCGACGTAAAAATGTCCACCAGCCCAACATCAGCGCGGCGTTTTTTTTTTTGTAATGCTGGCCAAACGTCATTTTGCGATTTCGACCCAACATCAATTATTCAGTCAGTGGTCAGTCATGGTTGTGAAATTAATGTCGGGACAATGTTAGTTATGAGACAAGAATAGGACATCTCAATTTTTACGTCAAACCGAAATCCTACGACGTCAGAATGGGCAGCAGTGAATCAAGTCGGCTAATAGTCATTAAGTTGATGTTGAGCCGATGTCAATGATCCGACATGAATATGACATCTCAATGATGACGTCAATGCGATATCCTGCCGCTGTCAGAACTGACAGCAATGAAACAAGTCGGCAAATGATCATAAAAGTGATGTTGCGCCGATGTCAATAGTCGGACATGAATATGCCATCTCCAATATGACGTCGGGCTAATATCGCGCCGATGTCGGAAAAGATAGCAATTAAGGAGGTCGGTAAATGGTAGTAAAATTGATATCGGTCCGATGTTATTAATTAGACATCAATGTGATAAATATGTCAGGCTGATGTAAGAACTTGCAGCAATGAAACAACTCGGCAAATGGTCATTTAATTGATGTTGTGCCGAAGTCAATGATTAGACATGAATATGACATCTCAATGATGACGCCATAGCGATATCCTGCCGATGTCAGAACTGGCAGCAATGAAACAAGCCGGCAAATGGTCGCCAGTTCCGACATCGGTACAACATTGACCCAACGTCATATTTGAGCTGTCATATTTATGTATATTTAATAACATAAGCCCAACATCAATTTTGCAATCTTTGACTGACCTCTTAATTTGCTACCAGTTCCAACATCTGCGCGATATTAGCCCGACGTCATATTTGAGATCTCTTATTCATGTCGGATTAATGACATCGGCACAACATCAGTTTAATGACCATTTGCCGACTTGTTTAATTGCTGTCAGTTCTGACATCGGCAGGATATCGCTTTGGCGTCATCATAATAGAGATGTCATATTGAGGTCCAATTAATAACATTGGCCAGACATCAATTTCACAACCATGTACCGACCTCTTAAATTGCTACCAGATACAACATCATCACAATATCGGACTGACGTCATAGTAGAGATGTCATATTTATGTAGGAGTAATAACATCCGCCCGACATCTATTTCACAACCTTTTACCCACCTTTAAAATTTCGTAAAGTTCCGACATCTGTGCGGTATAGGCCCATTTCATATTTTGGATGTCATATTTATGTCTAATTAATAACTGTGACCCGACATCAATTTCACAGCATTTTACCGACCTCTTAAATTACTACCAGTTCCAACATCGGGGCGATAGAAGGCCGATTTTATATTTGAGATGTCATATTTATGTCGAATTATTGACATCGGCACAACATCCATTTAATGACTATTTAATGATTAGTTTCATTGGTGCCATTTATGACATCGGCAGGATATCGCTTTGGCGTCATAATTGAGATGTCATATGGATGTCCAATAAAACTCATTGGTCCGACATCAATGTTACAACCATTAACCGACCTCTTTAATTGCTACCAGTTCCAACATCGGCGCGAAATTATCCCGACGTCATATTGGAAATGACATATTCATGTCAGAATATTAACATCGGCTGAACATCGATTTCATGACTATTTGCCGACTCGTGTCATTGCTGCCAATTCTGACATCGGCGCGATATCGGCTTGACGTCATATTTGTGATGTCATATTGATGTCCAATTAATAACATCCGTCCGACATCAATTCCACATTCAACCATTTACCGACCTCTTAAAATGATATATTCCGACATCGGTACAACATTGGCCCAACGTCATATTTGAGATGTCATATTCATGTTGGTTTATTGACATCGGCCCAACATTAATATTACAACCCTCTATCAAGCTCTTAAATTGGTACCAGTTTCGGCATTGGTGCGATTTTAGCGCGACGTTTTATTTGAGACGTATTTTTTTCGTCAACTTAATGAGATCGGCACGACATTCAACTACAACCATTTTCCGACTTATTTCATTTCCAAAACCTCCAACTTAAATTCGACGTTGGCGTAATGTTGGCGCGACGTCTGTTTGCCGACCGCGATCTTGCCGACGACCTGCCGACACCGGTCCGACGTCAGTTAGCTAGCTGGGTACTTATATTTTTGTTAACTTGCTTTGAGAATCTATACTGAATTGAATTTCGTTTAATCGATTACAAACATTAGTAATTCAAAAGTAAAAAAAAAAGAAGTATTGCTATCGGGAAATTCATGATCGATTATAAGCGATCGTAAGCGAAATGAAAATTTTCGATTTTTGGAATTATTTATATAAAAAAATATACTTTTGTCATCTCCTTGCTGCTGTATATAATTTAGAAGGATATATAAGAATATAAATAACACCTTAAATAGTGTTATGAATATGATTTGAAGGTGGATTATTTCAAATTCAACGCTCTACAAATACTAACTATTACAAAACATACATGCTAAGAAGAGGTGTATATATAGTATACCGATTGCGACCTATGTTTGTAGGACGATAGGATGATAGGTTTAGGAGTAGGCAATAGATATAGGAATAGGATATTTATAGAATTATGATTTATGAATGAATGTGTGTAAAGGTTAAACAAAATGCATGGATCGGACGTGGAATCTATGCATGTTTTCCAATTTCTTTTTACGTTTTTGATGTTGGTCCTACGTTGGCCATTTGACATTGGGCCATTGTCAAATGTTGATGTTGGTCCAGCATCAGAAAATGACGTTGGGCCAATGTTGGGTTAGCGGACATTCAAACGTCGGGCGAACGTCAAGATTTGATGTTGGGCCAACGTCAAGATTTGATGTTGGGCCAACAATACAAAATAACGTTGGGCTAATGTCGGGCTGGCGGACATTTTAATGTCGGGCCAACGTCAGAATTTGATGTTGGCCCAACGTCAGGATTTGATATTGGGCCATTGGCGGAAATTGACGTTGGACCAACATCACAGAATGATGTCGTGACAATGTTGGGCTAGCGGACATTTTAACCGCGAGCCGACATCATAATGTTATGTTGGTCCAATGTCATGAGTTGATGTTGGGCCATTGTCGGAAATTGACGTTATGCCAATATCACAAAATGACGTAGTGACGATGTTGGGCTGGCGGACATTTTAACGTCGAGCCCATATCAGAATTTGATATCTGTCCTATGTCAGGATTCGGTGTTGGGCCATTGTCGGAAATTGACATTTGCCCGACATCACAAAATGATGTTGGGACAATGTTAGACTGGCGGACATTTTAACGTCGGGCCGTCGTCAAAACTTGATGTTCTCTCAACGTCAGGAATCGATGTTGGGCCTACGTTAGAACTGACATTGGGCCATTGTCAATAATTGATGTTGGGCCGAAATCGCTAAATGACGTTGGGCCAGCATTAAAAAAAGACGCCGAGCTGATGTTGGGCTGGCGGACATTTTAACGTCTCGGTGACGTCGCATGTCGCATGTTGGCCCAACGTCCCCTTACAACGAAAATGACATCGGCCCAACGATGGCACGACGTCAGGTGGCTAGCTGGGTCCTTGGTCACGCATGATACCCCCTTTCTATGAGGACAGACCTTTAATATCCAATATTCTGTCTACCGACTCATTGAAAACAGATTATAGATTAAGATTAAGATTATGATTTTGCTATAATACATATTCTCAAGATATCCCAGCCCGAGTTATGTCGGGACCAGTTGTGAATGTAATAAGCTTTGAATGTGCATATTTGGTACAACTTATTTATTACTGATGGCGGGGAATTTGATCAAATTTTACCATCGATGTTGTTATTATTCTTTAGAAGCGCAATAGAAATCAGTTTTGTTAATATACCTCAATACTTATATGAAAGGTATAGCTTGCAAGAATATTCAAAATTGAAGGAGGCAGACTTAACCAGAAGAAGAAGAAGAAGAAAGGCCAATGTTTAGTATCAAAGGTCCTCCCGCTGCGCATCAGTTAGGCTGATGATTATAGGATTTTTCGGTCAATTTCGTAAGTTGGCCACACGCATTCATTTTGTGTGCATTCAATTTCGCCGATTTTGTCACCGCAGCTGTATTTTTTAGTTCAAATTCGTTTTTTAGCATTTGAATTCATATAACGATCATTCGATAACATTTTGTTTGCATTCGATTTAAAACGTGTTTCTATTTCGTAAAATTGTCATTCAATTTAAAGCGAGAGAATGTGTGATTACGTAATACCACTTTCCGTGATTTCCGTTGGCGAAATTGAATGCTAATAGTGTGCTATTTAAATTGAATGCTATATTAAGTGCTAAATCACTTGACCGAAGTGCTAAATACTAAATAGAATGAATCCTTCAGTAATTCGCGAATTTGAATGAAACGCTTTTCAATACGAATGACAAGTTTACGAAATTGACCGAGAAAACCTATAGTAACGCTGATCTTATTTTTCATACAACATTTTCGTACGACTCATATGTTCAATTTTCTCTATCAGCGGATGTACAAATATATATGAATGCAATTATTTGACATAATAGTCTGGTGGCCAGAATTCAAAAAAATGGATTAGGGAGTTCTGAATTGTAGGGGTTGGAGACAAGTATTTTCTGAAAGAGTATACCCTAGAGCTCAGGAGTTTGCTTGTCTCCAGAATTGAAAATTGGTTTCCTGGGAGATTTATGGTTGCCATGGTAACCACTTCGTAAATTTTACAGAAAATGACAATATTTCGAAAAATTATAATTTCAAGGCCATGATGAGTGAACTTTCTTCTAAAAAAGATGTTTACAGATGTGGGAAAGATTCCCTAAAATTATTAGAGACTTTCATTAGGCAAGGTCAAAGGTAAAGGTCAAAGTTCACAGGTCAAAGTACAAAAATTAATGGAAAAAATCATGTTTTTGTACATTGTACAGATATCTTTCATCTTCAAATGAATTCGCATAATTGAAACTGCTGGAAACAAATAATTATGGATAAAATGTATTATTACAATTCCAAAGCTGTATTTTCTGTCATATAGGACTTTACAAGGGAGATATGACATTTTTACTGTAACAATGTAAATGCCGCGATATAGTGCAATGTACACATTACATGTGTTATCCTATGCAAAATGCATACAGTGCTACAAACATTTTGCTAGTCAAGCGGGATGTCTGGAAAAGTTGAACGATACGGTTATTCAGCAATATGAACTGGGAAATGACTTGTTGTTTACATAACTTAGGTATGCTGAATACGATAAGCCTTGTTTCCAAGTGAAATTTTTAGTTTTTGACCCCTAATTTGCATAAACAAAATGGCCGCCGAAATTGTAATGTACAAACATTCTCATATCGTATGTCTGTTATCATGTAGAGATAGGAGTTACAAATTGAATATTTCTACCCATTTAATGATAGCCTTGCAAATAATACAAACGTTATATCGGAGTAAGTGATATTTACTCTTACCATGCTTACGATCATGGAAATTAGTGACTGGCATTAAAACAAATAATATTTTCGAAGGAACATTGTCAAAAAGACAGATGTGGGAAAGATGCTCTAAAATGATTAAAGACTTTCATCGCGCAAGGTCAACAGTAAAGGTCAAAGTTTACAGGTCAAAGTACAAAAATGAATGGAAAATCTTGTTTATGTACATTGTACATGTTGTACTGATATATTTCATCTTCAAATTAATTATCTAATTGAAACTGCCCCGTAAAGTACAAAGCACACAGTACATGTGTTATCTTATTCAAAGTCTATACAGTAATACAAATTCTAGTTGAATATCTGGAAAAGTTTAACGCTAAGGATTTAGAGAATATAAACTGGGGAAAAGACTTATTTTCAGCATAATTCAGGTACGATGAATACGATAAGCTTTATTTCCAAGATGATTTTCCAGTTGTTGACCACCTAATCGGCATAAACAAAATGACCACCAACATCGTAATTTTCAAATATTCTTGTATCATATACTATTTTCTGAGATACGAATAACACATGAATATCTCTACCTATGCCGTATTATGAACGTCAGATATATAGTAAATCAGAGATTTAATATTCACTTTTATGAATAATTATGCAAATTAGTGACTAGCATTATATACAAATCATATAATTACATCAATATGTATTATTTGTATTTGGTAAGCGAGTTTAACACTGAAGAGTCTTTATTCTTTAAGTAAGGCTTTGGCAACAAATAAAGGACATTTTAAAACCAATCAGAGTTATGAAACAATCAAAATTAACGTTAATCCCCTCATTATCACTCAACAAAATGGCCACAAGATATTATGTTGAGACCTTACGGTAGTGGAACTTAAGCATTTCAAAGCTTTGTAATACATATACATGTACAATGAAAATAAATTGTAAAAGGGATATTATACGTATGGATAATTTGAGAGTGCTAAATTCTACAAACTATCGAGGTAACTAGAGTACTTAAATGCTCATGAATATGAAAATTAGTGGTGATCGCATCCAATAGAACAATGTTAAAGTGTATTTACTTTAATATGAATATTATTCGTTTGCAACTGGGCGAGGCATATTTTGCTTTGCTCTTTTTCATATAATGAATATGTAAATTCAGTAGTGAAGGAATAATTTCACTTATAAAAGAATCAACATTTCGAAATACAAATCACTACATTTTATTTACTTAATTTGCATAAAGGAACCTTAGTTAAGTGCAATTATGCTACAACTCTACTCTAGGGGGAAAGGGTACAACTTTCATAATTATAGAGAACGTATACAGTGCGTTTAAATTACATTATACACGTGATTTACTATTTCCTTGCCATTGATATATCGATGTGCCACAGTAATATTGATCTGTCTGCTGCTTGACTGTACAAAGACGCAATACTATGATCCTATATAAATAAATATTACGCGAAATATTTATGCGTAAAATGGAATAGCACGGTCCATTATCAGCGCACTATAATTTTCTATTCAACATTCATGTTTATGATTTATCAGGGTCATCAGTTGCATAATGCGACCGATGGTCACCTGATACTATCTGAAACATGTGTTTCCATATGCTGATTATACTTTAACTGTCACCGGCGTCTGTGATGGAGTCTTTGAGGTGGAGGTATAATGCCTTGGAAAACAATGTTCATTGCTAAAATAAGCATTTATCGTAGAGCTGGTCCTGACAAGCAATTGGTGTGTTCCTCAATCAAAGAACAAAGCTGATATGAAATACAATATGGATATAAAGGTGCTGTAGAACAATATTGAAGTTGACCCACATCAGCCATTCTACATTTAAGCACCAAAGACTATATTACCAGCAAACAGAAATACATGAGGCAGGAACAGTATCTAAAATGAGGCTGCCTCATGCGTAATGCGTCATCTATCTGCTGCGGTTATACCGTTGAGGACCCCCTCCCCCCCCCCCCCCCCAACCCCCAAAATAAAATTAATAATATCTGATTGTACAGCAAACACGACAGTCCTGGTGGGGATGATGGCGGTTCAAGGTGTCGTAGTCAGCATAAAGGGTCAAAGAAAGCAACTCCGGTGAATAGCTTATGTATCCACTTGATGATCATAGCCGTCAATGAGTTAAGGAATAGCCTAATTGCCTTTCCTGACCTAACCTTGATAGTTCCGGGATGGGTTCATCCACGAATGGGGCGATGTTGTCGAAGATAAACCGCTCGTATGGCACAGCATTTGGACTGACTGTGTCTTTACCAGGCTTCAACAAGTAGGTAACTTTGGCTTTCCTCCAGAGCTTCGGGATGTTGTTGGTGCTCATGCATGCATTGAGCATGTTCAGGAGCAAGTTGGGGTCGCCTGGACTAGGTGTTCCATTTGCTCATATAGGATATCAAGTCAAGCAGATTTTACATTTTAATTGCTTATTGGAAGCTAACTGGTCACTTATGGTGAGAGCATCCATGAGTATTGTGAGTCTGTGGCCGTTAGGAACCTGGCCCTCCCGGGATGATCGTCGGGTTTTCCTCTCTATTCACAAGAAGTCGATGGGCAGCTTGATGAATACTATAAACGGTTCATACTAGCATAGCCACCTGGGAAAGAGGGTGGGGGAGCTTGCTTAATCAAATAAAAAAGATAAAACAAACTTAAATGTTTAGTCTGGCCAACATGGCCAAGGGAGGGAAAGGGGAAGGGGCATGCTTAATTCAGGCTCTAAATTAAATAAACAAACAAAAATGCTAGTATTATAACAAACCCGATTTCATTTTAATTTTTATAACTAACCTGATTTCATTTTCGGATTAACGAATCCTATTTTATTTTCTGACTAATAAACCTTCTTCGGAATAATGAACCTTCGGAATAACGAACCTTCGGAAAAACGAACCTTCGGAATAACGAACCTTCGGAATAACGAACCCGTTTTTATTTTCGGATAAACAAACCTTCGGAATAACGAACCCGATTTAATTTTAGGAATAGCGAACCCTCGGAATAACAAACATTCTGAATAACGAATCTTTGGAATAACGAACCTTCGGAATAACCAAACCTTCGGAATAACGAACCTTCGGAATAACGAGCTGTAACCGTCTTGATGTACGAATAATTCTGAAATTATAGACTACAATGGACGTTTTAGTCAATTGAAAATGAAAATTGTAAGCATTATTTTGTTCATGTCTGTGCTACTTATCTAAAATGTTCTTGACATCATTTTGACAATCAGAGTTCGAAACAGAACTGCCTCTAGAGGTAGCTGGTAATATGAATTTAGATAAATTATATAATACATGTTCTTTGTGTAATGACTGTCATTATATCTAGCGGCCATTTTGTTTATATGCAAATAGAGGGTTTTTAATTTATTGTGAGTGTTCTATACTTCTGCAGTCTGATTGTTTTAGAAATGTCCTTATTCTTTTACCAAACCCTCATACTCGGCATTAAGACACTTCAGTGTGCGCTTGAGTAACTTGAACAAAAGACAACTAATCATTTAAAAGGAACTAGTAACTCTCAGTTTTGAAATGTACAATAACTGGCAAATAGTTGATCAAAGGTATTTTTTTTAATGTGTTATTAATGTGTGACAATATCATGTTTAATGGATGTTATAATGGTCGAGTAGTGAGCGAAAAGGCAAAGTGAAATTCGCTATAGCATTGCACTGACGTTGTTCACAGTTTTTAATATCAAGGACATACTATAGTTATAAACCTTAACACTTTAATCATATATATCTTCATAACGAAAGAAAACATAAAAACAAATTATATTCCATGCTTATGTTGGTAATACGTATGAATACAATCAGGTATCCGCTAGAGACCCAAGTATTGTAAATTTTGAGGATTTTGACAATGTTACTATAGATCCCTTCGAAAATGTGATTTGTTTTAATGCCAGTCATTAATTTCCATATTCGTAAGAGTAAATATAACTTACTCCGATATAAGGTTTGTATTATTTGCATGACTATTATTAAATAGGTAGAAATATTCAATTTGTAAGTCCTATCTCTTCATGATAACAGGCATGCGATATGAGAATGTTTGTAAATCACAATTTCGGTGGCCATTTTGTTTATGCAAATTAGGGGGTCAAAAGCTAAAAATTTCACTTGGAAACAAGGCTTATCGTATTCAGCATACCTAAGTTATGCTAAGAACAAATCATTTCCCAGTTTATATTGCTGAATAACCGTATATCGTTCAACTTTTCCTGACATCCCACTTGACTAGCAATAAGTTTGTAGCACTGTATACATTTTGCATAGGATAACACATGTAATGTGTACATTGCACTATATCGGGGCATTTACATTGTTACCGTAAAAATGTCATATCTCCCTTGTAAAATGGTCCTATATGACAGAAAATACAGCTTTGGAATCGTAATAATACATTCTATCCATAATTATTTGTTTCCAGCAGTTTCATCACTGCGAATTCATTTGAAGATTAAAGATATCAGTACAATGTTCAAAAACATGATTTTTTCCACTAATATTTGTACTTTGACCTGTGAACTTTGACCTTTACCTTTGACCTTGCCTGATGAAAGTCTCTAATCATTTTAGGGAATCTTTCCCATATCTGAAAACATATATTTTAGAAGAAAGTTCACTCATCATGGCCTTGAAATGATAATTTTTCGAAATATTGTCATTTTCTATACAAATTTACGAAGTGGTTACCATGGCAACATATATCTCCCAGGAAACCAATTTTCAATTCTGGAGACAAGCAAACTCGTGAGCTCTAGGGTATACTCTTTCAGAAAATACTTGTCTCCAACCCCTACAATTCAGAACTCCCTAAATCGATTTCTAGGCCACTTTTTCAGAGTTGGCCACCAGACTATAACTTGTGTCATTAATGATCCAATAATGTTGAGATTTGTACGTTAGTTGGTTGGGAAATGTCCCGGGGGGGGGGGGGGGGGGGGTCACTCCCAACATGACTGGCTTCGCACCCACGTCCAAAAAAAGCGTAGAAAGTGTATAATTTTCAGTTATACGGCGTCGTCGAGGTTTTCCTTAAAAAGGGGTGGTTTCAGCACTCATTAGAAAAAAAAACCACAAAAAAAGGTAACTTTTCAGGTGCACAAGTTTTCAGCTATATGGCGTCTTCGACGTTTAGGGTTGGTTTTCAGCACGAATTAGAAAAAAAACCCATACAAATGGTACTTTTTCAGGCGCACAAGTTGTCGACGTTAGTGTCCATTTCAGAGATTGATGGACACGGGTGGGTAGCATTTTTGTATATGAAGAAAATCTAGAAATAGGCACTGTGTAGTCCCATGTGTACGGGTTCATGTATGGTGTCTGTGTCTCCTGATAGAGACGCCCAATATTTTGTTTAATCATGTAAACTGAAAGATATCATTATGTGATCATGATTTATGAAAAAATAATCCAGAAAAAATAAACAAGATCAGAAATAATCCTCATTTGATTTTTCCACTTTTGGCTCATTTGGCGTGGAATTGCCCTACTATGTAAGAAAACAACGAAAGTTAATTGTGTATGTATGGGTGTATGTACAGTATGTACATGTATGTACATTGTATGTGTATGTAAGCACGCAATGTGTTTTGCGTGTGTGTATTATGTAAGTACTTTCAGTGTACATCCATCCCCCCATTTTTTTGTACAGATGTGTGTGTATGTGTGCATGTGTATGTGTGTCTGTGCGTGTATCGTGTGCTTGCGTGTGTGTGCGTATATGTTTGTTCATTGTTGATATTTCCAAATGGTTGATAATGTAGGTCTTCCCATCCATTTTCAAAAAATCGTCATTTAATTTCGATAATTGTTAACTTCAATTTCGTCCCGAGAAATCCTGAACGTGCAATTGTTATGTACAATTTAGTCATTCATCGTTCAAATTGGTCAATGACCAATCAACTTTAAAATTTGGTCATTCTATTTCGTCATTGTGCAATGAAATTCGTCCCACATGGCGATTAAGTGGGCAATTTTATGTTCGAATTCATCATTGTTCAATCGATTTGAAGAATTTCCCATTCAAATTCGTCCCGTAGTATAGATATATTGTGAAAATGCAATATTTTACCGTGCATTTCACTTGCAATTCAAATTTGAAACTGATTGACTGATTGATTGATTTATTGATTTATTGGTTGATTGATTGATTGATTGATTGGTTGATTGATTGATTGATTGATTGATTGATTGATTGATTGACTGATTGATTGATTGATTGATTGATTGATTGATTGATTGATTGATTGATTGATTGATTGATTGATTGATTGATTGATTGATTGATTGATTGATTGATTGATAAGCGCTGGGAGTTATCATGACTGAAAATGTTGATATATTATATGATATACATTAATTACAACCAACCCATGGCAATACATACATATCTCACAACAATCAGCCATAGTGTGATGATTAACAAGATATTTCATACCAAAATTCAATAGCAATCACAGCTTGCTAATGTGAGACGAATTTGAACGAGAAAGAACGAAATCGATCGCAAAATGACGAAATTGATCATCACTTTCTGCCATACAGTGTGCGATTGGACGAAATCGAATTAACTTTGACTAAAATGTATATGACAAACACGAATTTGAATGGGAACAAACGAAATTTGGTGCTGAAAGACGAAATTGAACATGACAAACTGAAAGCCACACATTTCCGAGACGAAATTGAAGTTAACAATATTATCGAAATTGAATGACGATTGTTTGAAAATGGATAGGAAAACCAATAACATCATTCTTATCAATTCTTTTGAATTGTGAGGAATAGAAGGAGGCGTGTATAAACTGTATGTTTAATTATTAATATGTATAATTAAACAAATGATGCAAACCTGGGAACTATTTTATCCGGGGGAACTATCATATATCATGGTTGGTGTCAACACATTTAGATTGAATTTAATTAATTACTACCCGTAAGAGAGTTTCTGACTTCTGCTTTCGGCAATACATTGACCTATTTCGTACTCGATTCATTATAAATTACCCTTTTTTCTATTTATTTCCTAACAAATTTGTCAACGCCTGCGCGCAGTGGCGTAGCGAGGGTCAACGGATTGGGGGGGGGGGGGGGGGCACAACTGCGAGGGAGCGTAGCGCCCGAGGGGGGGAGGGTGTGGGAGGGGGGTGTCCCCCCTCCCACGGTAGGGAGCTTTTGCAAATTTTCACTCGAAATAATGCAATCTGGTGCATACCTTGGAAGGAAATTTGATAAAGTATACAAACACAATCGAACCTATAGTGTACACACACACACACACTATATTCAAATACGCTCACATGGTATTATATCCGTGCTTGTTTACACTTATTTGGGGGAGGGTGTGGGAGGGGGTTTACCCCCTCCCACGTGGAGAAATGTTTGAAATTGGTGTTTGAAATATCACTGTAGAAGTATGGTCATTATTATCGTAATCATTATAATTGTTATTATGAATTTTGTAAGATTTGTAAAAGATTGAACTTCGAAAAGAGTGGGGATTGTTTGACCATGGAGTAGGGTCCATGGTTTGACACACTAAAACACACGCTGTTGATCCTATGTGTATCTCCTTGCCTGCTGGCGGAACTGTTGTTTCTGGCGTACAATGTCTGGTTAGGTGGATCAAGGAGATACCTCCTTGGGTGGATCTGTAAATGATTCGCTTGATGTGGAAGGATTATTAATTAGGGGGGCAAAATGTTCTCTAAAGTGGGGGCATTGCGATTGAGCGAAGCGACCAAGCGAGAGTCCAAGTGAGAGTATGGGAGGGGGTGTCCCCCTCCCACTGTATGGAGCTTTTGCAAATGTTGGGCTTTAAATTGTGCGATTTGATGCATACCCGAGACAGAAATATATGATTCGTAGTTCAAGCTATAGAATCAAACATTCATAATGCAGGGTTACCAACGTTGAGCCAGAGGTGAGAGTGAGACAATGCGAGGGAGCGAAGCGACTGAGCGGGGGGAGGGTGTGGGAGGGGGGTGTCCCCCTCCCACGGTAGGGAGCTTTTGCATTTTTGGACTTGAAATTGTGGTGTATACCTAGAGAGGAAATTTCGGCTTAAGACTTGGGATAGCGTGTTATGATTTTATCGACCATACATTTTCAATATATATTTCACGTAGAAAACAAATAATTGATACACTAATACATATGCACCCCAACACACACAAAAACAAAATATTAGTTTCTAGTGTCATACACAGTTCCAACAAAAACCATTATGCCACATTATGCCCCCAAGTTAGTAGGAAAGACCCAATGGGTTATAGAAATGTAGATTTCTTTTTTCCTGCCAGGCAGCTTGGGGAGACTCATCAGGGGTGCTTTTATGTATTTTTTTTTTGTAAATCCATTATTCATTTTGTATCGTTACATTGTACTTGTTTGAAATGCCGAATAAATAATAATAATAATTATTATAAATTATGATCCTTCAGCAACATACGGCCAAAAATGAGTCCCGAGGGAGCAAAGCGACTGAGGGCTGGAGCAGAGTCAGAGGGGGAGGGTTTGGGAGGGGGTATCCCCCTCCCACGGTGAGGAAGTTTTGTTAGTCCTATTATACGCGCTCTATACTTCTGAAATGCGATGAGCGTCGATCGTCGCGCTGGGACTGATAGTTCGAATAAGACGCTATATTGGAAGGATTCTTCAAACTGATATAGGTGCGCTATTGCTAGTTCTAGGGAACGACAGTTATGTTCTTCTTTATTATCATTGATAACATCAGTATCATCACACATTAAATACAAAAATGATATAGACACATTTGGCTTAATTTTGGGTCGTAATTTTTTTTTTTTTTTTTTTGCCAAACGATTGGGGGGGGCACGTGCCCCCCGTGCCCCCCCGTAGCTACGCCACTGCCTGCGCGTATAAAGTAGACGCCTTAATGGCTTTATTTGTCTATTGCTTTATACCAAATGATGATTAAATGAACGAAAGGAAATGTAATTAACAATAACAACGAACAATAAAACATATTTTGCTACCTAAGGTTTGAATACAAATGTCTCAAGTTGCCCTATATTATTTTGCATTCAGCGCTTGATTAATGGTTTTTAATTTTAGGGCTTCCCTCCATCACATCAGTTTCAGGTGGTAGAAAAGTCGCTATATAGAGATTGACACAAATGCGAGTGTTTTTTTGTTTGTAATTTATCTTCTATAGTCTATCCCGTTTGAAGTATTGCTATTAATGGTGTTATATATAGAAACGTTTTTGACGGAGTGTTAAATTAAAATTCATTGTCAGTTCTAGTGCTGTTTACTAACAATAAATTCATCAAATGTCTTAATTAAAAGAAAGCCAGATACGATATACGGTTTCGGGTATGATTAACAGACTCGCGTATTTACTCATTTGAATAGATACAGTTATAAAATCGGAGATGGGTTGTTCTCAATTTGTATTCCATAAATCTTTGCACAATACACTGACAATATTGGTGTTCTATACGCTTACAGTTTAACTTTCAGTCTTTTGTATATTTATTATTTCCTTTGTATCACCATTATTGATTTTATCTTTAATGTTCATTCTTCAATGTTCCGAATAACCCAATCAGAAAAGAGGTAATATTCACGTGTATTATATGGCAATATCGGTGTACAATATAAGCGTACAATTTAACTTTCAGACTTAACTACAAGTTTGGTCAGTACATTTATAATTTTCTTTTCTATCACTATTATTGATTTTATCTTAAATTTTTAGTTTTCCATCCTTGCCAATAAGCCCATAAGAAAGGAAAAGAGGTCATTCACATTGTCGGTGTATATAAACCGTTATGATTTGTATTATTTTTCATGACGTCATCATCTTGCGCACTTAGAAACCACAATAAGCGGCGATCAATTAACTTTATGAACCATATCCCCTTTTGAAAACTAGAACTATCTAGGTGACCTGAACGGGCAGAGAAAAGGTTACTATATTCTCGCACGGGTTCTATAATTTGCGTTTTGTTTACTTATTTAAGATAATTGTTAAAATACTGAACGGACGCGACCTAATTTTCAACGCGAGAATTGTGTCGATATTTTATTGACGTTTGAATGGATGCAAATCGAAGATAATGAATGTGGAAATATAAAAATATTGTTCACATAATTATAGTTATACAAACGTTTGATATCTATAATTAAATAGCGGAGGTTATAGAAATAAACGTTTTGCACCTTTTCCTTAAATTTGTAAAGAGAACTAATGACGGTCAAAATATCTTGAATAAGTGCGTTAAGATTAATAATTTTATGAATTAAGTGATAAAAAAATGAAACAATGCAGAATGTCTTCATTAAATTATACTGATACAGATCATACTCAATCTAGGTAATAATATGAAACAAATATAGACTAGCAGTGTCCATTTTGAAATAATTTGTTGTTTTATTACCTTAACCGTGGGTTACCATACAGGGGAGATATCCATACAATGCGGCTTTAATTGTTTATTTCAGGTAAGAATATGTGTTATTAGTAAAGCGTTTATAACAACAATATAATTAATTGGTTATATTCATCAATTCGTAACCTGCACGCGGGGACACTCACGTCGCGTGACCTTTAGAAGGACGAAGAGGACATCCTCATCTTCACTCTCCGGTGTGATGATGGATGTTGTATCATACACGTTGCCATGGCAACCACTTCACGAAGATTATGTGTCCAAACTGTATATTGACAGTACTCTTGAGTTGAGAAGATCAGTTTGATCGTTCACTTGGTCACAGCATGGAAGCGATTTTTGTTAACAAGATGCGTTGAATTTATTTCCCATTTTAATTTAACAAAAATACACGTTCATAAACAAACAAAAAACAATACATACATAATTTCATAACCAAGTAAAAAAACGACTAACAATACGAGGTTTTACCCCGAGTCAGTATGGTTATTTTTATCACGATAATAATAATGATATACTCGATTTATATAGCGCCTAATATTGATTGATAATCATCTCGAAGCGCTTTACAATGATAATATTACCCCCGGTCATAGGATACAATGCAAACCACCACACATTGTGTGCACCATCTCCACTCCCTGGGGAGCATTCCTTCCAAGCGGCACATGGGCATTGAGAAGATCCTTCACATATAGGCTTTCACCTCCTACCGGGTCCCCATTTATACACCTGGGTAGAGAGCAGCAATTGTGGATAAATTATCTTGCTGAAGGACAAAGGCAGTGGGCAGGGTTCGAACTCGGGATCTCATGATTGGAAAGCGCGCGCTCTACCAATCTCGCCACACCACATCCACAGAGCGTGTAGTCGCGAAACATTCAAGGTTGCATATACACGTGTCTTTCACTAACTTGCACATGTCAACATATAGGGTATAGAGGAAAGATCAACCACTCCACTTTCTCATTACAGTTAAGCAAACAATGGATTAATATTAACATCTATCTCTAAAAGGGTTACAAGTTCAATGTTGACGTCAAAGCGATGACACGGGGCAGTGGCATGGCGTGGTCGAAACTCGAACTGATTCGAGGGGCACGCGAAATATTGGGAGCACACCTAATATGAACTTTTGTTTTAATTTGTTTAAGAATGATACCTTGTGTTTGTATTACGTTTGTCAATTGATTAGGGTGCACATGCCCCCCTCCGTGCCTCCAGCGCGACGCCACTGACATGGGGGCACTGGACCTCCTCACTGTCAGAGCTTTTTCACTTACGCCCCCCCCCCCCCCCCCCCCCCCACTCGTTCCTCCCTGACAAACTTGTTCAAAGATTCACATGATTCTTGATCGAATAGGGTTTTCTGCAAGATGTAGGTAATAAGTTATAGTTTTATACCTTGAAATATCAAGGATCTACTATCTTTAAAGTTATCGTTGCAGAAAGTCCCGTTGTAATTAATTTTGGGACATGTTGTATATATACGGAGACCAATTTTTTACAGACGACACCTTCGACAGGGATGGGCCCATCACTTCACGTTTTTCATTAGAACTAAGCAAACAATGGATTAATATTTACATTTCTATTAGGATTTAAAAGAAAAGTTGTGAATGACATGGGTGGCCCTGGACTCCGGCGTCTCTCCCCTGTACTGTCCATGCTGCGAGACCTTTTGAATTTGTTGGTTTCTCGATTATTGCAAAATTCGACGATAATTTTAATAATAATTCATGAAAAGCGAAGTTGAAGTTAATACGAGCGCGAAAGTATTTGATTAATTTTGTGTATAGAAAATAAGGTTGATTATTTTCTCAGATGGTATGCGCTATGGCGAGGGTTGTAATTTGAGATAAGAACGGGAAGGAAGCTGTTCTTTTACGAACTGCGAATACGAGATACGAATGCTGCTGCCTTGGAAGATTTTGATAAAATGATCTTGATCAACAGAACAAAAATATATAAGAGGAAACGGTTAACCGGACAAAGGGGTATAAGGAATCTAATTTAGATATACGTATATCGTAGCCTCCCAGCATGCGATACCCTTGTCATTTATTCATCTTGCCATTTCTTCGTAGGAAAGGGCTCGCTTAGGCTGTATACGATGAACATAACAAATATAATTCATATTATGATTATAGCATTTGTAAAAACAAAAGACAATTGCATAACTACAGAGACACATGGGTCATTTTTCTGGGGTAAAATAAAAGGATTGAATGAAATATAAAACATCATTATGTAAAATACAAATACATATCATTATACACACATATATGAAAATACGAACGAATTATTCAAATAATGTACTAGTTTACACTAATAATGATGAAAGTAAACAGTATGAAATTCTTTTTAAATGTTGGTTGATATAATATATATTGGTAGGTTAGGGTAGGTTTGTCTTATGGTAGCGTACAATTTACATCCATTATTTCTTGGGTGACATGATCCTTGGCCCATGAACCTATGCTTGGACTATGCAGCAAACTTCGCTTTCTGTACTCGGTCAAATTTAGCTCATATTCATACATGATCAAAGATTAGTGATAACAAATTATGTTTGAAAAATAAACACGTTTTCCCGAGATGAATCACTTTGCTGATCCCTCGTTCATATCACATAGTTGATTTTTTGTATCATTCTGGAAAGTCGGGTTTGTGTCTGTTTTACAATATCGTATGACCATCGCGAACATAGAAATAGATGTCAGGGACGAACAACCGTCATATACAGTATAGGCTTTCTAGCTCAGTAGAAACTTAAAGAGTACATGACTAGCAACTCGGAGGTCTCGGGTTCGAATCCCGTGAAAACCGTATTCTATTTGTTCATTTTCATTAATATGATATATTTCTGGTCAGTCTCTCTCTGTTTGAAATGAAAACAAAAATGTAAGATACAATATAGGATTTTCTGGTCAATTTCGTAAGTTGGCCACACGTATTCATTTTGTGTGCATTCAATTTTGAAGATTTTTTCACCGCAGCTGTATTTTATAGTTCGAATTCGTTATTTTTGCATTTTAATTCATATAACAATCATTCGAAATTATTTTGTTTGCATTCGATTTAAAACGTGTTTCTATTTCGTAAAATTGTCATTCAATTTAAAGCGAGAAGATTCGTGATTACGTAATACCGCCTTCCGTGAATTCCGTTGGCGAAATTGAACGCTAATAGCGTGCTTTTTAAATTGAATGCTATAAGTGCTAAATCATTTGAGCAAATAGCTATTAAAATAGAATGAAGGAAAGGCTTCGGCTTGATTTCGCGAATTTGAATGAACCGCTTATCAATACGAATGAAAAGAATGAAAAAGCCTTGTTAGCGGGTCGTCTACCTATACAGATATAAGTGAAGTCATAGGCGTACCCAGGGGGGGGGGGGGGTTCAACCCTCCCCCCCCTTTGACCAAAAAGTGACTGTTTTGGGGGGTTTGAACCCCCCCCCCCCCTTTCAAATTGTAGCTGGTCTTGAGACCACATTTAATCGGTCTCGACCATCATTACCGATGGTCTCGGCCTCGAAAAGTGCGAAGAACCCTGGTCTCGGCCTCGAAAATGTTGAAAATTCTTGGTCTCGGCTTCGAAAATTTTCTACGACTACCCCTTCCCCCCCCCCCCCCCCCCCCCCCCCCGCTTACAGGATTCTCAACCAATGGTCTTGGTCTCGGCCTCGAAAATGGAACGCTAATAGCGTGCTTTTTAAATTGAATGCTATAAGTGCTAAATCATAATAAAAGAGCAAAGAGCTATTAAAATAGAATGAAGGAAAGGTTTCGGCTTGATTTCGCGAACTTGAATGAACCGCTTATCAATACGAATGAAAAGAATGAAAAGCCTTGTTAGCGGTCTACCTATACAGTATAAGTGAAGTCATAGGCGTACCCAGGGGAGGGGGGGGGGGGGGTTGGGGGGTCAAACCCCCCCTTTGACCAAAAAATGACTGTTTTGGGGGGGGGGGGGGGGTTTGAACCCCCCCCCCCCCTTTCAACTTGTAGCTGGTCTCAAGACCACATTTAAGTGGTCTCGACCATCATTACCGATGGTCTCGGCCTCGAAAATGTTGAACATTCTTGGTCTCGGCTTCGAAAATTTTCTACCACTAATTTTGGCTGACGAAATCCCCCCCCCCCCCCTTGAAAAAAATCCTGGGCACGCCACTGAGTGAAGTACGTGTGAAACTAACATTTTTCTGAAAATGAAAGCAAGTAGGTACTCAAAAGTATGTAGTGTCTTGTTTAAGTTAGTTTCAACAATTATCTCACGTTTGTAAAGGGATCTACATATAACATTCTCCTAATTCACAAAGCTTAGTGTGCCGTCACACTATAGCCACGCTCTGTCTGCGTTCTCGTACTTATAAAAAAAAAAAAAAAATTTCCAAAGCGCAGGGGAAACGCCGACAAATCGAGCGATTAATGACACAATGGTAGCTCGTTCCCGCTCTTGCCACGACCTGAACACGCTCTGCGTACGCTTTGGCTACGCTTTCCGAGCTATTCACTGTGCACGCTTGGTGTATCTTTAACAATAGCTCATAACAATGAGACGAGGTCATTTGCTCTACGCTCTGTCTGCGTTCTCGTACTTATACAAAAACCAACATTTTTTTCAAAGCGCAGGGGAAACACGATCTCCATGCACACGCTCTGTGCGATCCAATACCATGTACAAATGTAGTTGAACACACTCAGTGCGTTTCACGAGGTTGGGTGGAGGGAATGGGGAGGGTTATTATTGTTGACTATCATTGGTAGTGGTAGTAGTGGTAGTAGTGGTAGTAGTGGTAGTAGTGGTAGTAGTGGTAGTAGTGGTAGTAGTGGTAGTAGTGGTAGTAGTGGTAGTGGTAGTGGTAGTGGTAGTGGTAGTGGTAGTGGTAGTGGTAGTGGTGGTGGTGGTGGTGGTGGCAGTGGTGGCAGTGGTGGCAGTGGTGGCAGTGGTGGCAGTGGTGGTAGTAGTGGTAGTAGTGGTAGTAGTGGTAGTAGTGGTAGTAGTGGTAGTAGTGGTAGTGGTGGTAGTAGTGGTAGATTTTGGACAAAACAATCATATATTTGCGGGAAATATGTGTTCATAATGCATACATAGGGTGTGCGTATGTCCCCATTCATTGGAGCCTCATATAATTTGTATGCCGCCATGCCACGTTTTAGCCAGAAATTGAGTTTCCCCCAAATGTACATTATTTTTGCCCGGACATGCCATTTTAAATTGTGATATCATTTTACCTATAGTTGAAACGTGTCAAACTTCGCAATCTATAGCGTCCACTAGCAGAAGTGCTGGAATAGATCTGCAAGAATGTCTTTTGTTCAACTTGGGAATGAATGAGAAGATTATGACACTTGTGTGAAAAGATATCCTCCCATGCATGGACATACAATAGCCCCTGAACAAAGAGCAGGACGCCGAAGCCCCAAGTTTGTTTTTCAACATGTCCAAAGCGAACGCCGAGCTAGCTACGTCCTGCTCTTTTGTTCATCGAGCTATTCATGGAAGGATATCTATTGACGCATGTGAGATAATCTTCCCATTCATTGCCCACTGCGTTGCCAATTTGCTAATTTAACTTGGTCGCCGCGGGAGCGGCGCCAGAGCGGCCGAGAAAAGTGTACGATCTAAACAATAGCGAACAATGAACGCCGCTCTCCACA